>JAQFXP010000163.1:0-41373 GCA_034693685.1 Belba bartosi | reverse complement strand
CTTGAGGTACGGCTCGTCTTCGAGTTTGTGTTCATTGAAAAACTTCGAGTCTTTGTATTTGTATTCAATTTTCGGCGGAAATAGTTTTACGACTTTATCGTAATCTTTGTTTATATGCCGTTTCGGTTGGCACTGGTATTGCGGAACTGGATGTCGGCTCTGGCCCAACACGACCGCCCAATCAGCCGCAAGTCTATTACGGATTAGTAGTGATTTGTTTAACATTTTATGTTTTGTTTTTAATTAATTGTTATTCAATTTAATGATAATTTAGTTTGAATTACAAAATCAAAACATTGTTTTGTTTTTAGACAAAACACATGTTTTCAATACTATTTAAAATTAAAATCCGTTAACTGTTATACAGATATAATACTTATTTATATTGAGTTTTATAATAATAGTTACAGTGTTTTTGCATTTTGTTTGATTTGTTTACCTTTTTAGTGATTTATTTATTGTACACAAATGATGTCTTGTATATTATAATGTAAAACATTTATACTAACGTAAATTCATAAACACAGTTGATTGTGGAACCAAAATATAAATATATATTTAACGATGTTTATGAATGTAAAGAATATTTATTATATTTGAATTCTAATGCAATAGATGTCGGTTTGTATGCATATCTAAATTCAAATGTTTGACTGAATTGACAAAACTTGAAGTTTTTTAGATTAAATTTTTAATTAAATTATTCTTATATTTAATAAAATAAATTAATTAAATATAAATTTATTTAAATTTACAAATATTTTTTTAAAAATTAAACAGTTAATTTTTAAGTTACTATATCTGCTAATTCTGTAAAAATAAATAAACATTAAAAATATATGAAATTTATTACAAAACTTAAAATATATTAATTAAACTTTTATTTCAAATACAATAAGTCTTATAATTTATAATAAAGTATTGGTTTCTACACCAAAAGCCAATTAATATTATTTTGTTTGACATTCTTTTCATTACATTCAACAACTAATTTTATTAAATAATTTTTAAAATTAATTTTAAAATAAAATTTAAGTTTAATTTAAGTTTAATATTTATTGAACGACTGAATTAAATAAAGAATTTACTCAATAATTTAAAAACTATTAATAAATAACAATAGAAAATAAATTTAAAGCAAGGAACAAATTACAAATTAAACTGATTAATATTAAAATTTAAGCATGTACCAAATTTGCAAATGACCAAGATTAAAAAATATATATATTATATATACTATAGTATAATTTATATATATATAAACTTTAAAAATAGACTTTATTTCAAAATAAATTATGTTTATACAATACCCAAGCAAAGTTTATTTTGATTAAATAGTATTTTAGACAAATATTTGCGATTGTAAAATAATCTATTTGAATTATAAACATGCAAATATTTATTGTAAATTTTTCAATCTATTTAAAATAAAATATAAACCATTAGATAATAGAATATAAAGGAAGAGAGGATTGGAGTTGTGATGAAAATGTATAAATGCATTAGAATTGCATTAAAATGCCGTAAATTATGAGATTATAAAATATATTCCTATTATTACGAGTAATGTGAATAAATATGCCAAATGTGTGTACTTTAAAATTTTTTATTATCATAATCAAAATATTTATCGATTACATTCTTATCGCATAAACTGATAGATTGAAAATTTTTATATTCATTGATAATTTCAAAGCATTTATAATAAGTTTTTATGGCTTTTATTACGAATTATTTAATAGTATATTTTGATAATATTTATTTATTTATTTATTTATTAATTTATTTATTTATTTGTGTCAGTGAACGAGTCAACCGATATTTCAACTGATGATGCAATAACTTATTAAAAGTTGAAAATCAAACATTGCTCTCATCATAACCTATGAATCATAAGCTACGATTCAAAGGTTATGATATAAAAATATTAAACTTTAAAACAGTTTTTAAATAAATTGAATTAAGAGTGAAAGGGGTGGAAATAGGGGGCGCTTTTGTACTAGTTTTCAATATTAATGACATATTCATATTATATTCATTGAATACACTATTTCTTTGATTTCAAAGAACTAGTGAAATATTTTGAAGTAATAAAGAGATAATTGTTTATTCGAAATATTTATTGTATATTGTGTATAGAATTGCATTAAAAATGAATTAAACAATTTAAAATAAAATTATTTAGTACAAAAACTAGTAACACTTCTAATTATTTGTATTGTATTTGTTACTAGTTTATTTATTACTTTTTTGCTAATTATTTTAAATCTATAATATTTTAAATATAGGCAGGCAGACTGGCGCAGTAGTCAAGGCGTCTAACTTATCTAACTGGTAGTGGGTTCAAACCCCGTCCGAACTAATTATTCTTTTTATAATAAAAAGTTTAATAGTTTTTGGGGTGGCAAGACGACCATGGGTTGGTTACTAAGTGCAGTTTATTAGTACAGTCTAACCCGCTTATAACGAACAAATCGGTTCTGCTAAATCCGTTCGATATAACCGAGATTTGTTATATACGACTATAACTTAATATATGTTTTTATTTTGTTTGATAACTACTGTTCGTTATATGCGGGTATTCGTTATAAGCGGGTTTGTTATAAGTGGGATGGAATGTTACAGTAGTATATGAGCGGTTTAGCCACAAACTACTTGGCTATAAGGAGTTTTAAGGTGTTAAAGTTTAAATTGTGACACAATCCTTGTTATCATACCTCACGGTAAATTGACGATACCTGACTGGGTTTAAATCCCGGTTGTGCAGGGTGAAAGCCCTAGGACTTGATAGAAAAAATTATTTAAATATTAATTAAGCAGTTTAGATATGTTTTATATTTTTATTATTTGTTTTGTAATTTTTTATGTATTAATTTATGTATATAATTTTTTAAAAATATTTTTATATAAGTCTTTATTTTTGTAATAAATATTTTTTATAATCTTAAAAAATTTTATTTATGAATTTTATTTGGTATTAATTTATTTTACATTTAAAAATTTGTTGTTCTATTACTACGCCATAATTATTTTGAAATTAGATTATTTAATAAATTGAAACTTTTTAATTTAATAATTATTAATATAAAAACTGGAGCAAATTAATGACAACATTTTGATAATTAAATTTAATATTAAAACATTGTATTTATTATTATTAAACGAAAATTTATTTTTAATAGTTTTACATAGTTTTAAACTAGTGTAATACTTTTTGAATGATTGATTTTTATTATTCTTATGTATTTAATTAACATTTTTATTATTAATAAACGTTATTATTTTAGACTTATATTTTTGAAGTTACTATACATTATAGTTAACATTATAAAAATTCAGCAATGTTGTAGATTTTTTGTTTGTTAAATTTTATTAATAAATACACAGTACTTTGTAATTAAAAAAATAAATGTTTGCGTCTAATCAGCAATAACACTCATATAGTAATTGGTCAACAGATACAGTAAAAGAAGTCGGGTTAAATTTTAAAAATTTTAGATTTATTATAAAATTGTCTTTGATTTCAACTCGCATTAGATCGACAGTAAGAAAAATGTCTGAAATAACAAATGAATAGTTCTTTCATTACATATATCTATATATATAATGCAATATATGATATAAGAGACACAACAGCGAGTGAGTGTCGAAAAAAACCGAACGATTCGTCTTTTAATATCTTTCATCTTCTTTATATATATGAAGATAAATGACTTTTATAATCCTCTCAAGTCTTTTCTCAAAAAGCCCAAGCAAACATTTTAATAAAAGAAAACTTTAATTTTGTTCTACTCTCGGGCCTAAAAAACATTTCACAAATGTTTTAAACCAATTAAAATGTGATTAAAATTTTTAATTAAAATAAAAGCATTTAAAACCATAACAATAAGCCAAAGAACAACAGTTTCGGTATTACTTAAGTTATTAAAAAATAATGTGCTTTATCTCACTTTGAAACGATCAGGTTTGTTTGGATTTTTAGACATTTAATCCATAAAATAGCTTTTATATATAAAGTATTTCATTGAAATATTTTTAACATTTTACATTTTTCAAGTTATTACAAGGGCGAGGTTAATTATCCGTTTAATAAAAATAAGGATGTTGTTTTATATTTTTAAATATATACTTTTTTTTTATTAAATTTTTGTCTGCTTATCTAAATTGACTAATTAATTTTGATTTTAGTTATATTTAATTTAAATTTAATAAACAGCAAGTAGCAATTAAAATTTGTTTTAAAATAGTTTTACCATTATTTATATAATTATAAGAATTTATTCAAACCAGATTAAATCTGAACTAAGATTTTGTTCTATTAATAATTCATAACATTTTAAAACTTTTAATTAACTTTTACTTTAAAATTAATCAATTTACACATATATGCGAAACAAATTTTAACTTGTTTATTTCACACACTTATAATCTTAACCTCAACTTTCAAGTGCATTATCAGTTTGTTGTTTATCGGCTTAATAGTCGTTATACTAAAACCGTAATTAAATACAATTATATGACAATTAGAGTTCAATTGCAGTACATTCGGAAACAGAGAGTAAACTAAAAAGTTTTTAAAACAAATTTTCCCATAACTTGTGTATAATTTGTTTGAAAATATAATCACTAAATATAGACCTCTGATGACCCGTATATTTGTAGTTCCCGTAAACAACATCCGACTGAATATTGTTGACAATTCTCATCAGAAAAAAACTGTTTTACTTCGACTTAAACTAATGGATTGTTTGATATCAATAAATCTTATCATAAAAAACAGACAAAAAATGAAAAACAAATAAATCAATGACTGGAGAGAGAAGATATCAAATAAAAACTGGATATTGAATCAAAATTATTTTTATTCACAAATACGTAAAATATTTATTCATTAGTCAAGCTGCTTTATTTTATTTTCTAAATTAAATAAATACATTTTAAACATTTGTGTCTAGTTTTTTAAAATGGCTTGCTCAATCGTTTAATTAAAAATATGCAAGCTTTTTTATAATTAACAATATTTTTATTTTACAAATTTAACATTATAATAAAAATCAAGATAGTTAATTTTTAATTTAGTTTAAATTTGATTTTAATTAATTTTTATCATTAAATTATACTAGTTAAATATTTGTTAATTTAAGTAAGTGTGCTAATTGGTGAAAAAGCTTTATTAAACTAAAAATATTTTTCACAACCTTGCACGTTTTACATGTTTTTTTTTTGTTTAATGAGAAGCAATAATAACTTGAGTATTAAAAGTTAAGGTCAAGTCTAATAATTATGTTTTTAAATGCAATGAAAGAAAAATTTAATTATATATAAAAACATTTTCTTTCTATTCTTAAGGTTAATGATTGTTAGGCTTTAAGACGTTATAAACTGATCGTAATCTTTGAGGCGAACCTCTAAATGCGAGATAATATTTATTAGAGGAAATAAAATAAATTAAAACTCAAAAACTCTTTTATTAATTATTGTTATTATTTGACCCACACATTGAGGTTTAAACAATTTTTTTCGTTTATTATATTCTGTTTTATATTTTTAACAGTTTTAATACGAAAAATATTATTAAAAATATGAGAAAATCATTAATTTTTCTTTTTTATGTGTAAAAGTTTTTGGAATAATATATATATAATATACATAAAAATTTTGTTTTTTGATAATAAAATTCTTAAAAATATTTAAATTTTATTTAAATTATAAGGAAATTAAAAGCAAACGCTATTTCATACATAAAAATCAAATCTTTTTCTATACACTAATCGTCTAATTGTATGCAACGAAACATTAATCAGAAAAATAGAAACAAAAATCGGAAAAACTTTTATTACCGGTTGTTCAGAAATACTCAGCATTATTGTTGTTAAACATGAATACACCTTAAAATTGTTTCGACCAAATTTGAACTTTTCTTTTATTATTAAAGGATATATAAAAAGATTTTTTCTAATTTCAAACTATTCTTACACTTATTCTGCACCTAATCTATGATTCATTCAATTCCTATCCACATATATATAGGACTAATAAATTGTTTGTTATGTTTGAAACTTCAGATGTTTAGCGAATAAAATCTCTTTTATTGTAGAAATATATTAACAAAAAGTGGTTTTAAAAGGGATTTGTCGTAAAGATTATGCATTTGATGATAAGGTGTAGAAAAATATTATTTTTATTCTTTAATGTTAATACTTTTATCAGTAAATTATTATTTGAATACTATTTTCGTTTGTATTATCATTTTTTTCACAAGAGAACTGATAATCGATTTTTTCTTTTATTCATTTTTTTTATATTACATATAATAACAAATATTTTGTTCAAAAATAAATTTCTATATTTATCTCTAAATACCTTTTTATAGAAATTTTGCGTTAGATTTAGTAAAAGTATTTTTATTTTTCATTTAAAAAAATGATTGAATAGATTCCAAAAAAAATTATTTAATATAAAAAAAGTTATACAAAAAACAGTTTTAAAAAAATGGAATAAATAACAAAAATTTATTCAAATTAAATATATTACTTATATAACAACAATAATTGCAACATCCTGATAAGATATAAAGCAAATAACAATAAATCAAATTTTATTATATGTTTTAAAAACTAGCAAAAAAATAAAATTTAATAATTAATAAATTAAAAATTTTAATTTAATTTTGTTAATAACCATATTTAGAAAATTTGACAAATTGTTGTTAGAGCTCATACCTAACCTCTTATGGATAGCCTCTAAAATCAAAGGGTAGGCGAAGTATGAATTATAACAATATTCAGACATTTCAATACAGTTATGGTCTTATCGTAAATCAAATTAAAAACTAATTTATTATAACTAATAAACATTTATTAAAGCAAATATAGAATTTGTAAAAACTCTAATATTTTAATTCAATATAATTTCAATTTGTATTAAGATTTATCATAATTTACTCAAAAAAATGTTGAAATTTTCACATTTGTTAGAAAAAACTTTAAACAAAATAATTATGACATTTGCATTGAAAAGTTTGGGAAATTTATCGTCAAATATAATAAACAAATATTTATATATAATAAACAATTTATCATCATATGAATATTAAGCATGGAGTAATTTTGAATTTGAATAATACATAGAAATAAATAATACAATTTCACAGTTGGCTATGAAATGTGAAAATGTGTGTCATCTGACAGACAAACAGAATATATTTGAATAGAAAGTGAATGAAAAATGTTATCAATTGTTGTCTCTATTCAGACGAAACTTTTATTCGCTTTAATAAATGGATTTCTATTTTACTGCTAATCATACGATAGATAAATACAAATTATATGTTAATAATGAAATTATGAAAAACTGAATAAAATATTTTAATTTAATTTATTTGATATTATCTGTGAAAGACTTTTTTGAAATACATTAATAAAATTATTTTTAATGAACTAATTAAATAAATATTTTCTAATTATTCCGGTTAAGCAAAACTAAAACAAAAATTGTATTAAATATAATTACTTAATCAGGGATTCATAAGGTCGGCCGATCCAGGAAAGGGAATGTTACAAAAATTTTGCAATAAACCTAGGGGGTATCAGGGGAGAGGGGTTTCAGAAAATTGTGCAAAAAACCTAGGAGGGGCATTAAGGGAGGTATTTTTTAAACCCTCGAAACACCTTATATTTATGATAAAACTTTACTTAATTTTAATAAATTTAAATTAAACTAAATTTAGTTAATTTAACTGTTAGTTAAACTAAATGCACCAATTTTGAAAAAATTTCCTATTTTTGATCAAAAAATTTAAATTTAAATTCCTCAACGACAAATTTAAATGCTTATTATTTTTGACTGATCCTTTATTATAAATGCCTGTATTAAAACTCAAACATTTTATTTGAAAAACATTTTGTTTCAATAAAAATTTGAATTTAAATTTTGAAATATTTTTCAATTTGTAGTGAAATTGTGTGAGAAATGTCTTTTATATGTCGTATATGTCGTGTAAATCACAAGAGATATAAATGTCTGACAGAATGCAAGTATTGATTGATTGCAAATTTCAATTTTCAACTCAAATACACATTTCGTGATTCACTTCACTTAACAATAAAATTAAATCAATAATCGATAAGCAATTTCTTCTTTTTGTCTTTTATGTTACATATATTATGGAGAATAATGTTGTACATAAGCTCAGATATTGAGCGTTTTTAATCGTGCAAGTCGCTTGACAAGTAATCTACAAAGTTCAAATGTTTCAAATTTATATTAAGCTTATTTAACACTATATTTGATTTTGGTAAATTAACATGTGCAAATAAATAAATTTAACTAAGATATAATTATTTAATAGTTGCAAATATATCTGTTTTGAGCATGTAACTTCTGTTTATACAGTAGTAATTCAATAATATTTTTATGTATTAATATAGTAAGTTAATAAAAACAAGTTCAATTTACTGTTTAATATCTTAGAAATTGATTTGTCTTTGAACATCATCTAACGTATAACTCGTTAGATAACTATCTTTCTATATATTGATTAATATTCTTAATATATTTTTGTTCCGAAAATTTATTTTCATTTCATCAGTCATTTGTGAAATCAATTCCTTATATTCTCGGAACTAAAGCCTTGAAAATGCATTGATTAATAAAAAATAATTTTTAGCCAAATAACTGAAAACATGTTTTGGTTTCAGATGGAAAACATTAGTCAACTGAAGAACAGATAACTTATTTGTATTAATAATTATTGAAAAAATCGATTTAAAAATATACACAAACTTATCCGAAAATCAATTATTTCTGCCGAATGTCAATCCATTCAACAGTGAATAATAGTGTTTCCGAAAGAGTATAAAAATATTTTATCATTTATATTAGACTTATGTTTAAAATAAATGTTAAAAAGGTTTTGAAAAAATAAAATTCAAATCTTTTTTAATCTAAATCACAATTTGACTGAAGCGGAAAAATAATTTCAATATTAAAAATATAATCTAATCAGAAAAAAGTGAGTTGTTATACAAAAACAGTTTTTTAATACCACATGTAATCTAACTTTAAAAAAGAGTTTTTTTTGTTGTAGAAAAATGCAAAAAAAACTTAACTTTTAATAAGATTTAAAAAGTTTAGGAAAAAAATTCGCAAAAAATTCAAAAACTTTTATAACTTTTTATCACTTCTACGCAAACGCATAGAAGTGGTGACGCATTAGGAATTCAACATTACTAGTGCACTAACACTCGTAAAAGCTACCAGTGCTCAGTCAATAATACAGTATCAGTACACTGGCACACACACTCCGGCACCTGCAAAACTACTTGTGCTCACGAGAAAGAGAGGAGAGATTCGAAAAAAAGTTGAATTTCTTGAGAATTAGATACAGTAAGAGATAGTAAAGACTTATTTAATGCAGACATTTGTGTCGCTATGTATTGGCCGCAACACAACTGAACAGTCAATCTGTATATGAATAACAAGTGGACAGACGTTCAGAGAGAAGAGGCATCAGTTGTGCGAAAAGTTTTGTCGACAAACTTGTATTACGACTCTTATTGCGACAACTTTTTCGACTCACTTTCGTATGTGTATTGAAATTGATTGTTGACTCGAATTTGTTTTTTATGTATTTTTAGTCTCGTATTGACTAGAAGTGTGAAAAACAAAACTTTTTTTCTTCTCTAATCATCAGATTTTTTACAACTCTGTCCTCTGTTTCAAACAATAATCAAAACTCATTTCAAACAGATTTTTGTGAATTTGTGCGACTTTTTTAACAAATGTGTGAAAAACACATTTTTTTCTCTCCTAATGTAATATAAATTTTGAAATATTTTCCTTTTGTGTCATCATATTTCTCGAAGACATTTGGATTGAAAAGCGGACAACAAATTGACGTTTATTTTGTAAGTAAGTGAAAAAAAATCAACTTTTTTCTACTCTATGTCTGTCGTCAGAAAGTAATAAATTTCTCATTAAATGCTTTTCCTATTAAAATATGTCTTTCCATATGTGATATCATTTATTTAACGAGAGGTTAGGAACGGTCTTTCGACCCACGCTTTCAAAAAAGCAGAAAAAATCAAAAATTTATTTTCTATTCCATTTCTGATACGATTTGAGTGAACACTAGATAACAGAATCACTTCCTTTTAAACAACAAATCCTTTAATCAGAACATCGTTTAAGACATAAAACTTCTTTATTTGTATAAATCGAAACAAACAGTAATTTTTGTGTTATTTTTTTGTCTGGATTTACAAAATGAGATAATAAGACGAAAAAAATATTTAATATAACAACTTCTGAAAAATCTGCTCAAATAATATTGAATTACTTGTAGTAATAAAAACAATTTTTTATTCTCAATACAAGTCTTACAGATCTGTAATATCAGTAACGGTAGAGTAGAAGAGATTTATAGCTCAGAAACGAAATTCTTATTCTTTGCTATTCTTTGACTAATCTGTAGATCAGATCTTCTTTTACTCATTACTACTGCCGAGAGATATCTTCGGAACGAAGAGAACCGGAGGAATGATATATAGAATATAATAATAGATAGATTAGAGAACAAGAAGAAAAAAATGTATCAATCGTTACATATAATCGCAATTTGATGCAAAACAAAGATAAATGTCAAGAGAATTGTGAACAAAAAAATGATTGAATGAAAAACCATTTGTGTATAACGTATCGGAATATCGTATCTGATATACAGTAAAAGTTTGTTTCAAAACAATTCTCTTTACGTCGTTCTGTCGTTCTCTCACTCCTTGTGGTGACGACTGATGATTGACTGATAGTCTCAAAAACCTATTCCAAAGCATAAACTGAATCATAAGTTTCGTGAACTTTGATCCCGAAATGATAAGAGATTTTTAGCTGAAATAGAGATTACTATTTGGCAGTCGTTTGTATTAGCACTTAGTCGGCGAGTCTTCGAGCAGTCACTGCACTCCAAACATACAGTTTTCGATATCTAATTCAATTGATATATTGAAGCAAAAAAATGTTTCATCAGTTTTATATATTGTCTTCTCTTTGCCATTGTCTCACTATATCAGTTCAGTTCGAGTAATCGAAACGAAAATTGATTTTTCTTTTGGTTTTGTTATTGCGTTTGACTTAGATTTTCAGTTAATTGCACTTCTTTTGTATTATTTGTTTAAAAGTATATTATATATACTTTTGGTTGATATCAATTAACTAATTGTTAAAAATTTAATTACTTTTAAACTTTATTGTGTGTTTAGAACCAGTAATTAATACTAAAGTAGTATTCAATTGGCAAACAAGTGGTGCGAATGTAAGCTATCTTTTTGATTCATTTATGTTATATAAGAGTCATATAAAACATTTGCTAATTATTTAATTCGTTTAATATTTTTTTCGCAAACTTTAAATTGCAATTCAATCACTTTTTTCTGTTAACTGAAGCAAAAAATTTTGTTATAATTTGCTGTTTTATGAATAGTTTACAAACATTTCGTTAGTATTTATTCCATTGTTTCTAATTTTACGCTTAATTTCCAGACATATGAGTATTTATGCTCTCATTTAAAAACAAATATAAAATTTTTAAGTCTCAGCGAAAAATTCATTCGTATTTCAAGAGATAAATATAGATTTGATTTGTTTTCATACAAAATACAGTTTTATATTTATATATCGTTTGCTAACAAAAAGGGTATTTCTATTAATAATTATTAAATCCAAACACAAACCGGAATATAACTCATATTCTCATTAATCTACGTTTAACAATCTAATCATCAAGCTTGAATTATGGCATTTAATTAATTTCTAGTTAGAAATACTGGCGAATTGTTTTGATAAAAATATTTAAGTTTCGGATTTAGTTTCTAATCAACCAATAAAATGCAGTCAATTATCAGTTGCTTCAAGTTTGCCAACTCTTTGCAAAATAAATATTTAATGTAGAGATGAAAACGATATTTCGAGTTTAGATAAGAATTTCTTATTTATTTCGATTACCAGAAATAAGAAGAAATATCGCGAAGAAAAAACTTCTCGTTTTTAACCCGGGATTGTGTCGTAACCATAGAAATGCATTCATATTTCACAGACTGGTTGTTGTGATTAATCGTGTTTTTCAAACGGCTTTCAAACCAAACAAAAGTGGAAATGTATTTTAAATGAAAACTCAAACCTAAAATATATGTGCAAGCTTTTCGGAAAAGTTGCAAGGTGAAAACAGTAGTAATTTATACTTTAAAAATAATTAAAATTTTTAACATTTAAGAAATATAGTATTTATTAGGGTTGGCCGAGAAGGGGTAATATTACAAATCTTTTCACAAACCTATAATAGGGGGAAGGTATAGGGAAAGGTAATATAGTGGATATTTTTTGCCATTTTGGTAATTTAACAAGATATAATTGAATTTAAACCGGATTTGGACAGAGAGAATAAGAGTATCTATTTTTCGACTGAAAACTTAGGGGATTAATCTGCCCAAGTATCAAAGTTATTGAGTATTTTGTTCACAGTCCCCTCCGCCAACCTTGGTCCTTATATACTGTACTCTTATTTATTTGAAATTAATGATTCGATAAATTTTCAGAGAATGTGACAGACTCATTTTTTGATATTAATGTAGGCTCGTTGCACACATTTTCAATTAAATGTACATGGGCGGCACGGAATAATCATTTGGACAGTTATGTATGTGTGAAAATGAGGCATGCACATTATACTGTATATGTGAAAAAAATCGCTTTCTCTGTCAGATGCAGTCTTTGTGCAAATTTTCTGACATAACTTTTCTCACTCTCTCTGTCCAGTTCTTGACGACTGCATCGGTATTTCACTCAAATAATACTCAAAATGTGTTGAGTGTTCGACACACCTCTCGACGAATAACTTAGTTTTTTGTCTTGTGTTTGGGATTATTTTGTCGACTATGTAGTAGTAGTAGTAGTAGTGCTTCTCTCCCATCTTTTCCCCTCTTTTGCCCTTTTGTAAGAGAACTCATACAAAAAGAGTTGCCAAACAAAGACTGAAAGAGCTCTCGATCTGAGTTTTTACAGCTTTTTCCCAATTGTGTTGCTATTGACCAACACTTGTGCTGTTGTGCCATAAATATCAATAAATATTTGCAGAGATTATGCACTAATACTTTGAAATTTATAGTACATTCCGGACAATATTTTTCTCAACATTTTGTTTACGAATGAATGGCCAATAATTTTATTTACAATACAATTGAGTGAAAAAGCTTTTTCGAACATAATTCTTGCTTGCTATACTGTAGTTCAATACAACTAGTTGAAATTCGAATCCATTAGAATTGTAAAATATTTAACTATTTTTTCGAAATTCCGATTCCAATGCATTTGAATGTCATATTCAGTATATAAATACACGAATCGATTGCTAATTCATGCGAAAGTGTATTACATATAATATATTACATTGAATGTCATGTTTGGATTTGTCGCTAAATCTAAGAAAAAGTTTTCTTTTTGGTTAGTATTTCAAATCGAAATCTAAACAAGTGCATAATATAGCAAAATGCAACAGCCAAGTTTGGCTAAACAACTCCTTCTACGTAGTTCCGATTCAACCCTATTATGTATGCAATTATAGTAATCAGATCTATGTTTTTGGCACTAATTTTAACTAAATTATTAACAACTTTAGCAGTTAATCATCACTTCTCGTTCTGGTTTGTCGGTATGACTGGTCGGAAGTGTCTGTTTCTCTGTTCTCATTGTTTTTGACTTCAAAAATGCGATACAAATCTCATTAACGCGGAATTGAAATTTAATATCAAGTTTAGTAGTAATTGCTTTTGGATTATAAAGTAGCGCTTTTTTTATAGATTAGATGAGGTCACTAAATAAAGTCGAAATCAGCTGGCTCATAATTTAATAGCAAATTAAGTAGTGTGATGCGTACAACCAGTTTCAAACAAAAATTTGTATTACAGTCTATCCCGCTTAGTGTTAACTAGATTATTTTGAATACCTGCTTATAGTGAACAATTTGCTAAGAACCAGGTTTAAATATATTATGAAATTGTGACCATTTATAGTAAAACATGCTTAAAGTGAACGAATTTAGCAGAACCGAGCTATCTACTATATCCAGGATAGACTGTAATATTAAAGTTTATGTAAAAAGTTTTTAAAACAAATATTTCAAAAAAGTTTTCGTTAAGCTATCGCATCGGGAATACGAGAAATTAGTTTAATGTGTTATCGCGAATAAATAATTGCACACTTACTACGTGTTTATATAATAATTTTTGCATTTTAGCTAAACCTGATAAAAGCATGTTTTTCGTATTTTTATTGGATTGCTCAAATCACGATCATCCCTTTCTTGTCTGCTTAAATTTATATTGAATTATATTAATGTATTCTATACTTATACTTAAAGTTAACCTTAATTTTTGAACGAAATGTAGTCTTTTGGTTGAGTGCGTAATCTCCAGATTATTATTATTAAATATTTTTATTTATTAAAAGCTTTTTCACATTTTTGAAACTCGTTTCTCGCCTACAGTTAGTATTAAAAATAATTTAAGTTTTTTTTTGATCGAAATAACTGCTTCGAGAGCTCCAGAAAATTATCCACAAAAACAGTTATGTATTGGTATTTATAATAATAGTGTCTCTTATCTGCGATCTTCCCCTAACGGAGATAGCGTGAAGATTGCCAGAAGTGGTGGAAAAGATAATGAGTGCAAAAATAGTTGTAATTTATTAAAATTGAGTTAATACATCATTTCGCGAATGAATTAATAATATATTACTTTAAGGTTATAATCGATTTACGTTTTTTTTGTAGTCATTATCCCTATCGTGTTATATATATTTTTGATTTTTGTTGAAATTAGCATGTGAAATATTTTTTTAAGTTAGAAATTTACTAGTGTCATATCATTTTTATGAATTGGCAGGACATTTTTTTTAATTGGTTTTATTTTAAGACTTAATTTAAACAATTTAAAATTTTAATTATAGTAATATTTAAATTATTAGTTGTGTTTTGTTTGAGGGCAATTTTTAAACCGATATTGCCAATTTTTAAAACAATTAAAACATAGTTTTAATTATCTATTGTATCGATTATAAACTAAAAATAAATCAAAAAATTTGAAATAGAGTTAAAAATTTTCGATATTTTTAACTCTAAAGATATGAATAAATTTATTGCATTTTTTCGACAGAATTGCAAGAAATATATCAAAAATACTTATGTCTGTATTTTTGGGGGAAAAATGTTAATATATTTTTGTGAACAATGAGTTCAGCAAAAAAAGTAAAACATAAAATCGAGAGAAACTTGTTTTGGAAGAGGATATGAATCATATCATGTGATGCAAAACACTTGTGTTTTTGTCAGTACTCCTATTATTAGTTTGTTTTTTGTGAACAAATAATGAATTATTGGCTTTAGTTTAGAATTTTTTTCAATATTTTTATTTATTGGATGCGACGTAACAATGTAGAACTAGTTTTGTGCTTGAGCAAACGCAAATTTGCTAGTCAAATTGGACAAAGGGCAAAGTTTTTTGAATAAATTATCTTTAACCATTTTAGGATGTTTGCTAAAATGAACATTGCGCAATTTAAAAAAATGTAATTGCTATTAAAAATGCTATAATAAATCAAAATAATAACAATTGTAAGTTGATAAAATTTGTACCCATCTTATTTTATGTTTAATATTGTAATTCTGATAAAATAGTGTCTATTTATAGTTGAGATTAAATTACGACTCTTTATGTAAACGCGTTATGACTTTCTTTGTCTGTTTATTGCACTTATTATTCAGTTATTTATAATTTAGTTGAAAAAAATTTCTGTTTCTTTTTGTTTTTATCATGATTGTCAAAAAAAAGCTTAAAATAGTTTTTGCAAATTTTTTACAAAAATGTTTTTAAGATGAATGAATTTTTTGCTATTTGTTTGAGTAAATAATTTATACTTTTGTCGGTTACTCTCAAAAACAACTAAAAGATAATTGAAATCTATTGACAGATTAAAAACAAAAATCTCTTTTCAGTTCTCAAAGAAAAGTTAGAAAAATATACTTTTCTTATCAATCAGTTATTCACCGAAAAAAGAATATCTACTCTATGTTTAAATAAAGAATATATTCATAACTTATTTATGAGTAAAAAAAACTTTTTTCTCTATTCAAGTGAAGGAAACTCATTAATAATTAAAGTCTAGAAAATAAGCGCTTTTTTCGGATGCGAAAACATATTGACAATCAATAAGTGTTTTATTTATTTTTATAACTTTTACTTTATTTTATGTTTACTTTATAAGTCGATTGCGACCACTCTTTCACTCATTTACTTGACTTAGTTTTTAGCTCCGCTTAAGAGCCACTCAAATGATAGATAAATAATAAGCTGAAAGAAATAGCTGAGAAAATAGTTTAGAAAAAACTTTTCGAAATCTAATTTTAGATGTTTAATGCCCTTGATTGTCGGCTTGCCATTCGGTTTGTGCCAAGCTAGTTTGATGGACAGCAAGACTGCAATTATTGAATCGGTTTATTTAAATTTGATTTTTGACTTCAATTTCAAAATGTAATTGAATTTTGAGAATAGGATCGATTGATTAGATTTACTGCAGATAAAATATTCTTTGTGAGTTTTACTTTTAGATTTTTATCCTAGTTGAATTTATCTTGTAAATTGCTTATAATGCCCTAAATAAATTTATTTTTATTCTGTCTTGATGCTTATTAGGTCACAATTATTAAGATTTATTATTTAGATCTAAATAAATAAAATTTGGGTTCAATACAAAATTTTAATAAAACCTTTAAAACAAAATTTGTTTTAATACTTATCAGTGAGTTATCATTCAATTAACAAATAAATAATAAAATTTATAAATAGATTACAAAATTCACTAATTCAGTCACTAATAAAATAAAAATTACAAAAATAATTGATTAATGCAATCGAAGCCAAAATTTTGGTGAAATTTATTTTTTGAAAACTTTTCAAAACTAATTGAAAAGTAGTGTTTGTGTCAAAAAAATATTTTTATTTAGATCTAAGAAAATAGCGTCAAAAAGGAAAGAAATGCTTTTTACTGAATAATAAATAAAAATATATATTACATAAGTTCTATAACATTAAAGTGCATTGATATTAGAGGCCATAAGAGAGAAGAATTTTTTTTGCAATAGTCACTGACTATCTGTTAATAAATATGAGTTTTGTGTCGTCTATAGTACTGATCGGACTTTCAAAACAGATTTTTCGGATTTGAGACACATATTGAGAACTGAGAATAGGTTTTGGCGAATGAAATAAATTCGTAAATAAACTCATGTCATGTCTCGCAAACAACAAACCGAATGCCAAACATCTCATACATAAATAGCAAGGCAATACGAGATATGTGCAAGGTTGGCTTGCTTAGAGGTTAGAAATTGATACATTCTAGTTTAAATTTAGAATAAGTTAGAATGGCTAACTTTTAAAAATATATATTAAAACAATTAAAACATTAAAAATATAATCAAGCAAGTATCATATTAAATTTATTTAAAATAAACATGAATTGTTCGAAATAAATATAAAATTACAATAGTCAATATCTAAAAAATAGTTGTTTTATGTAGGTTAAAAAATTATTTTATCACTAAAAATGACATTGTGCTTTTTTAGATTCCTTCTTGCTCATCTTTAAAATCAAATAATAGATCGGGTATTGTGTTCACAAAAATTGAATTCTTTATGACTTAGTGTTTAAGCAATAAGTTTTTGTGCGATTCGTTCGCATCGGTTGTTGTGTTTGTCTTTATATGACTTAAACATATAAACATTTGCGTCGCTTAAGGTTTGGCACTTACTCTATGAGCGCACTGGGTGTGAGCACTAGTACTAAGAACTATGTTAACTGATGACCGGAAATGTCATCTGAAGACATGTCATATATATTTTGACAGTAAAATTGGCTCAAAAGAGGTGTAAATTCTTTTTTATGTCTTTTATTCAATTGTATTCTTTAGACACAAACTTCAAACACATTTGCGAATCCGATTCAACCGATTGAATGAAATTTGTTTTTTTGAACTTTTATTCTAGTTTACATTTTATTATTATTATAGCTTTCAATAAAATTGTTTTTTGTCTTAAAGTATAAGATGTGCTGAAAAATAGACAAAAATATTTCTGATTACTGATTCACAATATATTTAAATAAATTTTTTTTATTCCTTTTATGTGAATTACTTTTGGGTTTTGTTTAATGTTTTTTATAATAAATTTTTTTTGAGAAAACATTTTTCAAATAATATTTTTAAGAAATGAATTCCGTTTTAATGCTAACTCTGATTAGAAATCATTGCAAAAAATAAATTTCTTACTATAGATAACAGACTTTAAGGTATTTTAAAACCAAAAAAAACTATTTTAATGAAATACATAAATCAGACCATAATATAGCGATTAAATTAAATATGCTATAACTTAAAGCATTTTTTATCTATATTTGTGTTATACCAAAAAAATTCATTTTAAAACCCCTAGTCTTTGATTAAAATACATTTTTCTTAATATATGTTTTGGGTTTAAATTACAATTTTTTCTGTAAACCACTGGAGAATAAAGTTGTGTTTGAAATGACTTTTACTTTATTTTTAATTCTCTTTAAAAACTTTTTTCTCTTTTATCTGAAATTCGATCCAAAAAAAGAAACGTCTGATCAGTTACCCATGAAGTCCTCATTAAGTGATAATTTCACACACAAGTGCTTGGGAGGCCAGGGAGGGCTTGCATTGAGATAGCAAGTGAGGGAGAGGTAGGAGAGCTAGAGCTACGACTGATTACGCTAAAGGCATCGGAATGTCTATTATGTGAATAGGTATTGGATTGCAGAGGAAAGCATAAAAACTTCTTATCTTTTAAAATATTTGTCGCCATAACAGAGGCCATAGAGAGGGGCCATACATACCCCACACACCCCAACAGAGCCCAGTTTGTACTGACCCTAATCCTCAGCTATACAGTAATTTGGTAGCTATTCAATAGTACCGCTAATATTCATGTTATTCTACACTACCGGCCAGTTTCACATATCGTGGGAATAGTCCGGTGCTCTCTCTCAGCGTAATTACTCATAGAATAACATTTTTTCTGGTCAACCATTACTTGTCAGTCTATAACTGAATTAGTGTTAAGTTTTTAAAATTACATTTAAAGATGTTTTGACGTGTTTTGATGTTAATGTTTGTTATTCTGTTTAAAAAAATTTATTTCTATATATTTTTTATGACTAAAGTTATGCTAATTTTAACTTAAAGTTTTTTAAAATAAATAATTATACAATTAAATTGTCAGTTTCTTAAAAGTGGGTTTTTTAATTTAATTAATTGCATGTTAAATTGTTATTGAAAATGGCTTATAAACAAATTATTAAAATTTAATAAAAATTTTTGTCTTTTATCACTTATGCAATTTATCAAGTCTGTTTTGAGACATCTTATATTTATTAAATTGAATGACTAATAGATATTATTCAATTGGATTGTCATGTTTATAGTCATCAATTTGATTGAAATAAAACTAAATTTGGATTTTCATGATTTTAATCCAAAACAAATGTCAGATAGAAATCACTATTTGTTTGAAAAATTGAGTTAAGCAAACATATTATTCAGGAAAAGAAAATAATAACAAATTTTATTTTTGCTATTTTGTTAAAACTTTTATCAGTTTTTATGGCTCAGAAGCAAAGTTTGAATTCAATTTAGTTTAAGTCTGAATAGAGTAGATATCAAAAGCATAACTGCATTCGAGAAATGCATACATAAGTAGACGTAAACAGCATTTCGGATGAAATGCATAAAACAAAAGCAAAAATGTTTTGCTTTTATAACAAAAACAATCCAATACTCAGTCACTTGGTTTCAATTTGTAAAATCAATTTTTATTTGTTTTTTGGGAATAAAAGTTAAATATATATTACAGACATAGCTATCCATAATAAAGTCAAAACACAATTTCATGTCATTTATATTTTATTCAGTTAGATGTGTATAGAATAAGAGCTAAAAACATAAAAACAATTTATTATTTATTGTTACGAATACTTGAAAATAAATATAAATACACTTTTCGAGTGAGAGCTCGAGTTTAAGAATTATTGAATTTTTCGAGAGTTTTATACGAATTCTTTATTATTTATTGTATAAGAAGTGAAAATCTCATATAATTTATAGCATCGGAAATCCAGGGCTTTCTTTCTCCACAAATGTTCTTGCTACTCTTAGATTGAATTGAAAAATATTTAATCATGAAATTATTGTTGCATGTGACTAGAATACCCATGGTCAAATAAGTACACTGGCCAGTTAAAAGTTCCGGTGAGTTATTGAACATTTAGTGCTATAATAGCCGATGAATTGAAACCTAAAAAACACTGTATTTCGAGCGAAGCGTTCAAATAGTTTTAGATAAGAATAATATCGACCCTAACCTAACAGTCGGGTGTCATCTACTCATCCCTATTAATACATTATGTGTTTTCTCGAACTGGTGTTGGTGTGTAGGCATTAGACAAGTGCTAAATCACTGTATTTTTGTGAAACCCTGAGCTTTGGGCACAGCATGAGTGCTGAAAAAATATATTTTCGCAACTTTTATATTATCGCCAGTTTATAGACTGAGAGACGAGCCATAAGTTCACTGGTCTTAACAGCTAATGTCATCGTAAACTTAATCGCAATTAATAACTTGAATGAATTAAATTGTTTTTTATATATATGTGTATAAAAAATTGTTTTTTTTATTTTGAAATTATTTGAAATTTTGTTTTTCAATTTACTATACTGTGAATTAATAATTTTAAAATTTGTTTTTTAATTTAATATATTACGAATTGATTGATAGTTTTAATAATATTAATTTGAAAATTATTTAAAAATTGTGTCTTTTTAATTTAATATACTTTGAACTGTTAGTTTTAATAGGTATAATTTTCAAATTTATTTCGAAAATTGAGTGAATTAAGTATAAAAATAAACTTTTATTTTTGTTAAAAGTGTTTTTTTGGGAGTTTTTTATATTTCCAAATCAACTGAAAATAGTTTTTATACTAATTTAATATTCAGTACTTATTTAATACTAACAATAAATAAAACTCTATTTTTGTTAACAAAAAGTTATAAAAAACGAATTTTTTATGTATGCACTTGAAAATGGGTCGTAATTATAGAAAACTTTTATTCTTTAGAAAAAAGATTTCACTCGTTTTGTAGGTTAGGTATAGAAAAGGTTAGGTTAGAGACAACTGCCAGTCCTTTCGAATTGATGGGTACGAGTGCTCGAATGACAGCTCCTAGTGATAGGTCTTTGTTTCGATTGGATTTTTTTACAGTTCAATCGATTCAAAAATATATTTTCCACTTATTTTTCATAAGATTTTGTTTTCAGTTCAATGCACTCCAACTCTCAATATATCTCTTTTTTATATAACTCTAAATGTGTTTAATATTATATAACTAAACCTTAAAACTGATGTTTAAAAAGTCGAGCTTTTTGTTCAAAAATGCGAATTTCTTTTTAAATACGGGATTAAATAAATATGTTATCTAACAGTTGTGTGTGTGAATGTGAACTTGCTCGTTTCAACTTTTTCTGAAAAATCCGTTTTAACAGTAAAACTGATTGATTTTCTCCGGCTTTCGGTTCAACAAAATCAGGTCAAAACACACGACTATTATTTAACTCTCGTTTTGACTGATTTCTTGATTTTTATCTTTTGGTTTATTTTTGTTTTTTTTATTGTTTGAACAGTAGTTTATAGTTAGATTTTTTTTCAAGTTTACTTTTTGGTTTTTTGGCTTGCTTATTCGTTTTTATAGTTTTTAATTTATTACTCTTTTGTCTGAAGTTTTATTTTTTTAGTTTAAACTTTTTTGTTATAAATTGTTTTATGTTATTTTTGCTATTTATAAGTTCGTGAATTGATTTGCGTTTTTTGTATTGAATACAAAAACATTTTGATTAACCTTTTTATTAAGTTTTGTAAATAAGTTATTAATAATCTTGTATTGAATCGAAATTATTTTCATTATATTGTAGTTTCGCAGACATGCAGTAAATTATAGTAATTTTGGAGCATTTTATGGCATAATTCGTGAAATTATTTGCTATTTTTGGAAAAATTATATATATTTTTTTATATTTTGATCTAGCAAAAATAAAAAATAATAAATTTCGGAAAATAAAATTCAAAGTTTAGAAACAAAAATCATATTTAAAATAACAGTTGTTATAGAGTTATCACAAAAATGACACAAAAATGCTACAAAAAATTACATGAACACTAAATACCAGATATAAAGCAATTGTTTCCTAAATATCAATAATAAAATAAAAAATATTTTCCTTCTGTTCCTCTATTTGTTCGTCACATCTGTTTCACATTTTATAACAACATTTTCACAGTTTTTAACACAAAATACGAAAAATATTTTCTAAACGAATCTGTAGTACAGACGAGAAACAAAAATGAATGAGAAGTAGAAACAGCTTTTTCCAACTGATCTATTAGTGCCCATTCGACTCATCCTAATTTCGTCGATCCCTGTGCTCGCAAAAGCACTTTAGAAGCCTTTTTAGAAGTACTTTACTATTAGTGCAATTAGTGATGCAATAAACCTATATATAAAAGCCAATTAGCATACCTTACGTACGAGAAAACTAAACTACCATTCCCCTTTTATGCCTCTGTTATTACGCCTAGTGCAGTTCACATAAAAATACTGCTCCGATTACTATGCCACTCTTTACTTCACCGCACAGGTATGATCAAGTTAGTTTGTCAATAAATAATGTTGTTTAAATATTTGCAATGGGCAATTTTAATAAATTAGTTTATTGTTGTCATCTATATTTGCAAATAATTTTGGCTTTTATGTTTTTGTTTTAGCATTCACTTTTTTTATTTGATTTATTTTGAGCAATTCTTTTGTGTTTTATTATTATTATTATTTGTTTATCCTTGCTGCTTTATGTCAGTTTGCATGTTTTTCTAATACCCGGATGACTTGATTTTTTGTATTTTAGTTGTTATTGTCTGTAAATACTCTTCACTTTTTTGTGTTTGAATTCTAGCGAAACATCAAAAATAAATTTCTCAAAACACGAGTGAAACATAAGGTAGAGAAGAATGTGTGAGTCATAGGGAATAGAAAATCAATTTAAGTAAGTTTTTCTCAAAAGCGATTCAATAAATGGATAGTTTTTAGCGTTTTGTGTAAAAAGTGCTCAAAAACTAATACTTTTGGAATACTGTCTGACTCTGAATACGATTAGCATAAGTGATGCGAAAGATTGAATGCCTGACTATAAAACGGTTTTTGCATTTTTTGTCTGTTCTTCTCTTAAATTTTAAATCTTTGATCTGGAATAAATTTTTGTATATTTTATGTGCTTAACAATTTGCTTTTTATTTATCAAGTTTCTTTAATGTTTGCGTATATTTTAACTTTAATTGCTTTTTTTGAAACGAATTGCTTAAAATATATTTTTAACATGTACATTATCGAGATAATTTATTTTTAATCTAGTTTATTTGACGCGAATTTTAAATTTTATATTTGATTAAATTGATTACATTAAGTGAATTATTGTTGAAAAATAATAAATTATTATTTATTTTATAAATAAGTTCTTAATTTAAATAATATTTCGTTTTGTATTAAATAAATTTAATAACAAAAACTTAATCAAAAATATAAATATTTTAAATAAAGTAGCAGTCAGATTTTTATACAAAAAATATTTTAATACTTATATATTTTTATTTTTTAAAGTTATATATTCTTTAATGGCATTATTAAACAAATATTTTAAAATTTTATTTATTTTAGAAAAAGATTTTATTTAAAAAATTGAACCAAAAGTTCCATTAAAATACGAGTATCAGGGATCGAGAAGGGGAATCAGGCAAAAATCACCTTGATATTAAAAATTGGTTTTTATTTCGCTCATAGCATTTATTTTGCAAAAAGGTACTCCCTAGGATTTGCTGTCCGCCCTCGGCAAAATTTTGGGATTTTAGGCCATAATTATGAAATTTTTCTTAAATTTAGTTAAATTGTGTAAAATTTCATTATGAATGTATGGGTTTTTGAGCGTTTTTGGCAAAACTTGACTTTCCTCTGATATCCCAATAGGTTTTTAGCCAAATTTATTTGAAAAAATCTTCCTCTTGATTCCCCCGGATCGGCCCACTTTCTCAAACCCTGATTTTGATTAAAGCCGAATATTATGATAAACTCTGACTTAATGTTTGCTTAAAAAGTCTACTATTACTTTAATAAAGTAATGCTGTTTTCATGAGGTTAAGAGAAAAATGCAAATATTTATCGATTAAGAAATGCAACGTCTAATAGTAAGAAATGTTAAAGTATTTTGAAAAGTAAATATTTTATATAATTTTATTTATCTAATATAAAACCCTTATATTATATATACAGTATAGTATGTGTTCGTGATTTCCATTCGCATTCTAATCAAATAATTTGCATATCATTAGTGGCGCTATAATAGACTGAATAAGTTATGCCTTCTATACAGAGAACAACAAAAAAGGCAATAATTTATGTCCCGATAGTAGTTGTAATTAATTCTGCTCTCAAGTGATTTAACAAATTAATAAGTTATGATGCGCATAGGTTCCAACAAATTTTTATAAGTTTTAATCAGTTTAAAACAATACATGTATCAAATGTTTGGCGCAATAACTCTTCATGTAAAATTTAATACATATAGTATAGTATATATAGTTTTAAGTAACATTTTTTTGTATTAATATATATTTTATAAATATCCCAAAATTTTGACATACAGTTTAAAAATATTATATTGTATTATCTTAACTAATAATCTTGCTACACCAATTAAGCTACAACCAATTTAATTTAATAGCTTTTATTTTTATAACTTTAGTTTTAAATTTAAAAAACAAAAATTAACTAGAGCATAAATGTATCGCAATTATTAGAAATCAAATTTGATGCTTACGCTCATTATTACAATATCTGAAAAAAGACTATTTTATGATAAATGATATTCTTTTGTATTCAAATACAGTTTCTAATTACAATAATAAGTTAATAATTTTAATTAAAATAAATTCAATTATTCTAAACACAGATCGCATTCGACGACAATTTTTACAACAAATAAGATGAAGGAAACAGTTCGAGGAATCGAAGAAAAGGAATTCAATTGCATTAAAATCGTTGTCATCGGAGATGTTCGGTCGGGAAAGACATCTCTCATCCATAGGTTCATTAATGACAAGTTTCCTGAGGTCTGATATCTCTCTTTCTTTCGATTTATTTATTCCTTTCATTACAATTGTCGTTATGAGTGAATTGTCGATAAATTCCTTAAAGACATGATTTGCTTAATATTAATATTTGTTTGACTTTTATTATATTTATATATGATTTGCAAAAATGACTTGTTCTCCAAATCAAGGCTTTATTTTTGTTTTTTCAAATTTTTTTTACTTGTTTTTCTTTTTTTGATTTGTTTTTCTCTTTTATACTAATATTAATCAGAATTAATGATCTGTCGATAAGAATATTAAATATTTACTTAAATTCTTGTTATTGAGATACGAATACTCAATACTTATCGATAAGTCGTTATGTTATTGAGTATTGGATTTAATCCAAAATCTTATTTAAAAATCAATTACAGCTAAAATTCAATTAAAAACATGATTTCGATATAAAATTCAATTATAAAATCAAATAAAAAATTTTAAATTATATTAAAAATTTAGATAAGATTTTTATAAAATTCAAGAATAAATTATATAATTTTATTTTAAAAATCAAATAAATTTTAAACATATAAACGTATGATAAGTATTGATTCAAATTAGAAATTTATATTAAATTACATAAAAAATGTCGTTTTATAAGTAATATAAAATTCACTTAAAGGCTATAATTTCACTCAAAAATTCTTATCACTCGATATGTTATTTAATGATTGCCTTCAGAGGAATAATAGAGTGACAGACGATATACAAAAATTTGTTGTAAAATAGCATTTTTTAAGTCTCAGATGTAATTGAATATAATTTAAAAAATTTTAATCTAAATTCATATTTGCGTTTAGATGTATATTCCAACCGGTTTTGAGAAATACACGGTTGGGTTTGAAGTCGGTGGCTATCATTTCAGCTCGACCATTTGGGACACCTCTGGTATAACACATTAATAATAAATTTAAAAAATTAATTATAAATTTTTGCATATTAACATAAAAAACTTTTTACAAAATAAAAAAAAAGTTAAAATAAAACAAAAATTAAATATAATGATAAAATCAATAATAAATTTTTAATTAAACTTATTATTGATTTTATTTTTGTATTTAATTTTTGTTTGGTTTTAATTTTCTTATTTTGGTAAAAAGTTTTTTATGTTAATATGCAAAAATTTATTATTGATTTTTTAAGATTGTTTCATTTATATTTTAATATAAAATCCATTAATCAGGCACAAATAGTATTTAATCAGTTATTTGTCTTAATTTTTGTTAGACTTACGTTAAATTGAAAGTAATTGGTTCGAAAATAACAATATATTTTTGTTTTTTTGGCATGCACATATATTAGAACATTATTTAGTGATAAAAATATATTAAATTTTTCGAGACTTAGTTAGACATAAAAATCAACGATTAATGAGTGATTCGAAGCGTAAAATATTTAATGAAAAATAAGTTATATTAATATTTATGGCGCAAACGGATTACGGAATGTGTCATCAATTAAATCTATATATTTTGTGCGACACATGTATCACATTTTTTTGCACGAGAATAAATGCCTGTGCTTTATATAATTAATTTACTACCCGTTCTTCTATACAACTGAAGCGCTAAAACTTTTAATTTATATGAATTTCAGCGATGACTAACTTTTTATTCATTAATATTGCTTTAGTTTAATATTAAATCGCTATCAAAAAATGTAGCGAAAAATTTGAAACCAATTATTGTTTTTAATATGCTGGTGCCTCGGGAGGCAAGGATCAACTGCACAGTTTGCTATTTTATAGTTCGTTTCAATTATCCGAAACACAATATTTTTTAATGTAACGCAAAATTCAAAAATTGATATTAATATCCAGTTTTGTTATGCAATTGAAAAAAATTGCAAAAATATTTTCTCATTTAGATGTCAATCAATTTTCTCGTTTCAAATCATAATAAACTCTTTCAGTGCACAGACAGCCACCGGTTCTCTGGCCGAGACTCTCACTTAATTGTGATTAAATGACCTTTTTATCTGAAATTTTTTTTTTATATACAAAATACATTAGATATGCGCAAGGCAATTAATTTTAGTTTTTTAAAGCAATATTTTTGTATGCATAATTTAGCAACTGAGATTTGTTCTAGTTTATAAATTAATTAAATTAGCTGGATGTTTGTTTAATAAATGATATTATAATTTTATATATTATTTATCTATGCTCTATCTAATTTAATTGCAGCTTGAACATCTTTTAAAAATATATCCTATTCAGCAATTGAAGCAAATGTTTTAAATCATAATTAATGTCAACTCTAGTCAAACATTAAATTCGTTTCTTTTTTTAATTTTGTTTTTCATTCTCTTTTATGCTTTGACTTATTTTTTTAATTAGAGAAAAAACAATTTTTCATAAAAAAAACTTATTATTAAAAATTTATGTAAAATATATTATAATTTGAGTTATATTTCAAAAATAATTTTCATTTCAATTTTGAATATTTTAAAGATTAATAACATTTTACTTTTGTATTAATATAAAGTAAAAGCATTTTTATATTAGTTTTCAAAAATGATTTTTTATTTTAGATTAAAAATTTATTCATAAATTGAAATGTTTAGGCGCTGTGCCATACGATACGGTGAGACCCCTGGCCTATCAGGACGCCGACGTATTCTTGATCTGCTTTCACCTTGGTGATTGGAGTTCGTTGCAGAATGTTTTGAACAAGGTAATGACGTCTTCGGAATTTTAAGAATTTTATTTTTAAACCCATTTTTAATAACAAATATTTTAATTAGTGTTTTACGGCTTAAAAGTTCATTAATTTATTTTTTTGGATAATTTCCACAATTATTCGACAAAAATATTTTTGAATAATATATAAATTTTTTGAATTTTAAATTTTAACCTAATTTTAAATCCTTTTAAAAATTATTAATTTTTATTGAATTTACATTTTATGTTCATTAGTACTTAAAATAAATTTTTGCATTATTTTTGGTTTAAATAAAAGGCTTTAAATACAATATTAAGTGCTTTTTATGCAATATTTAATTAACGCTTAAATGTTTTATTCAATTTTGATTGTATTTGAGTTTTGTATTACTTTTTAAAATTCAGTTAAACCATAATTTGAAGCTTTTAAGCCAATTGTCGTAAATTGAATTAATTCACTTCGAATTGCATTTCTATTTATTTAATGTAAAAATCATTTAAATTTAGTTAATATTTATACATTTAAACATGCTAAAGCAAAGCCGCCCAAGGATGATTGTGTAACTAAAATACATGACTTATGTAAAACTAACTTAACTAGAAAACAGAGTTTTTAACAATTTATTTAAAAGTTTTTTTATATATTAAATCAATTTATTTTAAGAGCTTTTTTAATAAGATCTAAATTTTTTTAGTTTTAGTTAAAAATTATTTATTTTCTAATAGTTATTATTTTATTTTTAACATTTAATTTTTTTTAAATTTTAGCTTATTAGATTAAGCAAGTAATTTTTAATTTTAATTATTAAACAATTAAACAAAAACAATTCCGAGTATGTTAACTTTAATTAAAAATTTTATAATTAAAAAAAACTTAAGCGCCGTTCTAAGTTTAATTTGGCAAGAAAAAATTTTAATTAAAAAAAGCAAATGACATTGAAATCAAATTAAGCCTATTAAAATTACTCCTTTTTTTCAATTATGTTTCGCTACAATTTTCAAAACTTAAATCCAATAAAAAGTTTTTTTCTGTTCTAATTATTTTACGAAATCGAGAATCTATTTGTCGGTTTGGATATTAAAAGTTTAAAATTGAGAAAAAAATCTCTTTTTAAATGAGATATTTTAACGATAGTTGGGTTTAAGTCTAACTTATCTAATATTATAATTAGTCGTAAATAAGAAAAAAGATAAAATAAAAATCAAGGGTTGAGAAGGGGGATCAGGCAAAAATTTCCCCCTAATTTTGAACATTTATTCCCTCTACTAATTAGACCGCGAAAGTCTATCCTCTTAAAATTTGCCACAAATTTTTTAGTTTTTAAGACAAAATTAGGAAATTTTTGCTAAATTAGTGTTTAAATCCGGTTTAAATTTAGTTAAATTAAGTAACATTTTATTATAAATATATGGGGTTTTGAGTGTTTTTTGGGAAAATTCCCCCTAACCCCCCCCTCTCGGATTGGCCGACCTTTTCAATTCTTGAGAAAAAGCCATTTATTTAATTGATTAGAACCTAAATTAAAGACAAAAATAAATTGTTTAAAAATAAACAAAAATTTATTATAAGTCGTAAATATAAAAAGCGTTAATTAAAATAAATTTCGACCAATTTCTCCAAATTAGTGGTATCCAGAGGTACACCAGAACTCGCCTACAGTGCCGGTCATACTGTGCGGATGTCAGAGCGACCAACGGTTTAGCGAAATAGCGGCCAATAATTATTCAGTCTATTCATTATCGAACGATTCAAAGCGGAAACCCGTCTTTTCTGAAGAGGTAAATACGTTAAGACGTTTAGAGTTTAGCCATTAGTGCTATCATATCCATCCATTCATATCATATCTTTATCCTGGAACATTTTTTACTTGATAACCCTCACCCCTCCCCCTCTCTCGCCAATCTTGTAGGTTATATAATAAATGTGATAGATTAGATTTAATCTTGATTATAAATTTTTAAATTATACAGTTTTTTATATTTTAGGTTATCTTTTAAAAGATGTTTTGATTTAATATTTTATTTCATTATTAGATAAAATGATATATTTATTTGTCGTTTGATTTTGTAGTGAAAATATCTAAGTTTTAATAAATTGCTCTTGCACAGATTTGCAAACTCGAGTATTAGAGTATTGTATAATAGAAAAGAAGAGATAATAAATCGAATAATTAGAACGTCTTCAGAGAGAGATTGTATTGAGAGTTAGAGTGAGAGCAAGTGATAGAGAATGTATTGATTAACTCAATCCCAATTATATTGATTTAATTATCTAAAATCTCAGGCATTGGCGATCAGTCGCCAAATCGGAGCCATTACTTATGTGGAGACGTCTTCATACTTCAACAACCGTACGGCTCAGGAGGCGTTCGAAGTGTCGGCTCTGGCGGCGAAGGGAAAGCTTAACAATAATAGTAAACTAAAGACGAGCTCTTCGTCGCAAACACTGACGAGACATAAATCGCTGTTTAAGTTAAGAAAATGTAAGTCAAAGGGAGAGTTCGACAAAACCACTGAACACAACAAGAAGTGCATCATCATGTAAATTTTTCTTCCTCCCCGATCAACAGCTATATATGCGCATGTACATTTTTTTCGACTACAGATTATATTATTAAGACATGTATTTGAATATTTCCAGATATTTATTATTTTACCAAGCTTCTAATTTGATGTCTTTTTCTCGATTTAATTAACAAGATTAAATAGTGAAATATTTGTTTTTTTTTGTATAGCAATAGATAATTATTATATTGATTTGTTTTTTATGTTTAATTTGTTTTTTGATTTTTATTGATATGTAATAAAAATTCAAGTTTTTAACAGTAATCTGGTTTTGAAATTATTTATTGTTTCAAGTTAATTATATATTAAATCTTTTTTTAATAAGGTTATTTTTATAAATAATTGTTATTAATATTAAAAAAAAGTAATTAATATTTTTTTATAGAAAAATGACAATTTATTTAAATAATCTAAACTAAAATCGTTTTGAATATAAATAATATTTGAATTAAAGTATTAATAATTTTTAATTGATTTTATAGCTAAAGGCTATTAATTAATTAATTAAAAATTAATAATAAATAATATATTTAAAAATATAATTTTAATAAGCACATATTTAACAAATATAAAGAGTTAATCATTAATAAATTATAATTTTAAAACCACAAATAAATTTTAAATATACAAGTAAAACTAAGCACAATACTTGATTTCTAAAAGCTAACTTGCATAAAAACAATACCAAATAGCAGCTGTTAAATCAAAGTGGCCTGGCAAATATCAATATTTATTTCGGGTAATGGATGTTGGCTTAAGAACTGCTTACTTTGTCTAACATTATCATGGCAAAAGTTTTGTTTTTTGAGTCGAGTTCACTAGTAATACAAGCCTTCGAGTCTAACTCTGAGCTTAGGCTGTCCTCCACCTCATTCTAATTACTTCTAACTTTTAACATGATACAATCAAAATTGTAAATGTTACTTTATTCATAATTTTGAAAATATGTTTTAATATTTAGCACATTTCTCATAATTTTGTTTAAATAGATTGTATTTGAGATAAATGCTCACAAAAATATTCAAATGAATTGCCAGTGGCATGTTAGATCAAATCAATCAATATTAATAAATAAGATATAATCGATAATTAATTCGTAATTTTTTCAGTTTTTGCAAAACAATTAACTATTTATTTAACTATTTTTTATCTGCATATAAATAATTTTTTAAATATTATTATTAATCTGTCAAACAGAAATTGCAAAAATTTGTATGCTAAAATATTTTTATTATGCGTTTTACAGTATTTTGTTTATTAAAGTTTATTTTGTTTTATATGCATTAGATTTATATTTATTTTTCAAAATAATTTTATTCTTTATTATGAGTTTATTATTTAATTTTATGAAATGATAAAAATAATATTAATTGAATTTTTGGAAAATGCATTTATATGGCAAAGAATTTTAATTAATTATAATAAACAAAAGATGAGCAAGGCAGTTTGTGCATTAAGTTATATAAAGAGCTAAATTTGCAAAAAATTAATATAAAATAATTAATTATCTTTTATAAAATAGAAATAATTTTATTTTAATTTAAAAAATATATTTATTAGTAATAAATAATTACATAAAATATATAAAAGCCTTATTTGAGTTGACCTACTGTTTGCTTGTTATTAGTTATTAATAATAATAATAAATTATGATTATCAGCAAAATTAATGAATACATTAAAAATTATTAAACATTTTTGTTTTGTTGCTCTAAATTAGAGCTCATTTATAACATCTGCTCATATCGTGCTTTACATCTATTATTAAATATTCAAATTTTGATATTTATTGCGAGCATTAAAAAAGTTAATTATAATTATGTAATACTTATTGAAACAAATATATAAAGGGTTTGAAAATTTTATCTTTTGAATTCACCAAAACTTATTTTATTCGTGTTTAAAATGCTAATTTTTAAAATTAATATTAATTGTTAATTTAAGTAGTTCATGCTAGACAGCTCTACTATTATAGTATATTAGGAGAAAGTTATATAATAAAGCAAGATTAAATTAGATAAAAGTAAAACATACAATTTTTAAACTTTTGTAAAATAAGAAAATACTATAAATTTTAAGTATACTCTTAAGAAATAGGCATTTAGTCGTCTGTTTGGCGTATTATAAGATATTACAAAACAAAAATTGATATAAAAGAAAAAATATTTTTATAAAACAAATTACGACTACAAATTAATTTTAAAAAATTAAAAACCGTAATACTAAATACGATAATGTTTAATATGTTAATGTCAAATACGGTAATGTTAAATATACTACATCAACACATTTAAAATTACCGTATTTGACATTAACATATTAAACATTATCGTATTTAGTATTACGGTTTTTAATTTTTTAAAATTAATTTATTGTCCAAATCTGTTTTATATTTTTGTTTTGTAAAATAAATGACATTTCATACCTAAAACTTATATTAACATAAAGTTTTTAATTTTTAGCTAGTTTATAAATACGTTTCTGTTATGTCACATGTGTAACTTATATGTTAAATATTGTTATCTTACAGACGTGTGGCTCAAATATATATTATTTTATTTTTAACAAAGAATTAATTAAATAATTTAGTGATTTGTTCACTATTTGCAGCAATTGATTTAACCCCAATTACTCAATCTTCTTCTCCGCACGACATCATCATATGAACATGACAATATAATATTTTTTATTAATTTAATAAGTTGGCAAGTATTAATTTTAAGTTAAAAATTAAAGTTTAAAATCCTAATAAACTTTATATAATTAAAGTTTTTGGCAAAAGTTAATTAAAATAAATATATTTTTTAAAATAGCTTTATTTGTGTTGTAATTATTTTTATTTATTAAACAGAATTTATCTAATTTTTAGCTAAATATTGCCGCTCTTTGAACATCATATCAAAGCTATTTATGTAATAAATAGAAATTTATTTTCAGCAAATTATCAAAATTATTGAATTTCTAAAAATAGAGATAAATTTAAACATTTTCTCTAATAATGATTATTGAGCTTTAAATGAAAGCCAAAAAATTGCTTCAATTTAGATAGCGATGGAAAACGAGGAATAAAATCGCAGAAAAATATTTATCAAAAACATAAAAATTAAAGTTTTGTTGCGAATGAAATCAAATTAAAATAGATTGAATGCAATTTCATGTTTAATAAGTTTGTAATTAAAATTAATTAATGTTTTCTAATAATAAAAATTCCCAATTAGTCATATAATTGAAAACAAAAGAGTTTAGTATGCTGGGCAAAACTAGCCAGGCTTATTTTTGTAAGCCCATATAAAAAGTTTGTAAATCGATTTACATTACATTTAATTTCATTCAATTAATACTAATTTGAGTTTAAACAAAATGAATTTACTTTTTAAACATTTGAATTGCTTCTAGCACCCAGTTAGCTGTGCCCAGTGCTATTGGGCGGTAATTAATATGTGTTGTAAATGAAACGTTTTTCCTGTAAATTGAAAGTTATATTTCGTGGGTTTTCTAATTAGTGTGTAATTTATGCATTCGTTTAAACTTTTTCCTAATTTAATTTTTTGGTTTATTTTTAATATTTTGCGATTAGTTTTAAAATTAAATAAAAACAGAAATTTTCCCAACAATTCAAACAACTCTTTATATAATTTGAAAATATTTTTTATACTAAAATTATTATTTCAATCATTTAATTATATTTATAATTATTATATTAAAAATTAAGTTGATGAAATATTCTTAAAAACAACTTTTAAAATAAAATTATGCTTGTTAATAATGTCAAATTATTAATGTATTGATTGTTTCTTAAAGCAATTTAATAGATACTTGACTTTGAAAAGCAATTAAATGTTTAGAAACCAATCAATAATAAAATGATTAATTTTCAACAATGCCAAAATCATCAATGTTTGCGCTAGTTATGAGTTAACCTTATTTTCAAAAACAATTTAATGGCAAATGCTTTAAGACAATTGAGCTTGGCATAAAAAAGCGTCAATTCAAAACATATCTTAATTAATAATACAATTTCTAAATACAAATTAATTCATTTCTTAATTTCAATTTAGAAACACTTCTCATAAAAAAGATATAATAAAATCCGTGACTATTAAGCAGATAAAACCTGATTTACTAATAATGACAACAATTTTCTCACATTTATTAGCCAATAGAGTAAAAATAAATTTTAGCTATAACTACATAAATATGTTTTTCTCAACATGATTACTTTTAATTGAGTAATTTTTTCGCCCAATGTTTGAGAAAAACATTGCTTTTCAGGTGTTTTCCCAATAATTTCAATGATAATAGAAAATAATTTTCGATTTTTTATTGAATACCTGTTTTCGTATTTTTATTGAATTTAATCGAAAAGTATTCATAAAATTTTAATTTGTTTTTGTATTTCATTGAATGGTTTGTGTTGAGAGTTGAGTTGAATACAAATTTTTATTATTACGTAAAATATAATATCTAGTGTTTTCAACAAAATTAGTTAAATTATTCTTTAGCTTAAGATTATAGTATAGATCGTAAAGAATAGAAAAATTATAATTTTTATTCTTATTGAATATGTCATGTATTCAAGAAATTGTATAATAATTATATAATAAATATATTTTTCCTCAAACTTAGAAAAAGAGTTATAAAATTCAATTGAAATAAATTTTTAGTTCTATTCATAGAAATAATTTTGAGAAAACATTTGCCAAAAATGATTTGGAATAAAATTTTCTGAATGCGACTAAATTGCGAAAAATTATATTAGACTTCAATTACTTGATATATGATTTCATAATCACATTTCGACTATTGTTTTGGTTAGACTTTGGCGCAAAACTAAATTAATTGTGCGATTCATACAATTGGTTTTTTTGCCGATTATATGTTTGACCGTAAATCTCGTTTACAATATATATCATAAGAAAAGTGATACCAGTTTTCGGCTAATGGTTTGTTCGGATGAGTTGACTCACCAGAAGATAATACAAAACTAAGAAAAACTCTTTTTTATTGCGCATACAGTCTAAGGCAAAAATGACTAAAAATTTATTTTTACTATTTGGTTGTTAATTTGTAAATTTAGGCAAAAATTTTAACAATAATATTTGTAAATATTTTTGAAATAATTTAATTTGTTTTTTAGATTAATTTTTTATAATAAAAATAACTTTTTAGTTCTTGTATTACAATGAACAAATATTAAATTAAAATTTTTATGTTTAAGGTATTTAAATATTTACAAAAATTATTAAAATATTTATCATTTCAGATAAAAACCAACAATTTTTATTTATTAATTAATATTTACACAAAACATATTATATTTTTGCTAGTTTATTTGAGTAATTTACAAAAACATGTTAATTATTATATTTTATATTAATTTATTTAAATTGGTAAGAAAAATTTGTGTCACATTAGCATTTTATCGAAACTCAATTTTTAAATATCAACTACCGTATTTTCAATCATTATTTATATCAATACTTTATCAACCAAATCAATTATGCCAACATGCTAGTATTAACTTATTATTATAATCAGAAAGTCTTTAAATCAAGCAAAACTGAAAACTACTTCTAGAATATATCTGAACTCAAATCAATTCAAATATAAATTTTATAATTTATAAATTTATAAATTATTTTTCATTTCAAATAATAAATAAATTAAAAAAAATTTTATAACTCATTTCTAAAAAATTAATTGATTTTTTAACTTTAATATATAATTTTAAAATTAAATTAAGTCAAACAAGCTAAATTAATATCATTAACAAAAATAATAAACTTTTACAAATAAATAAAGCTTTTGTAAAAATGATTTGTAAATCTATTTTGAGTTAATATACTCTTATACGTTTAATGTTACTTTACTTGATTTAAAGACTTTCTGATTATAATCAATATTTTATTATTATAACGCATTATAATGCATCGTTTGGAACTAGTTCAATCTATTCTTTAAATTTTAATCAGTCAACATAAGCTATTTTTATATTTTAAATTCCAATAAAATGTGCCAGATTAAAATATATGGTTGTTTATTTAGACGACTGTATAAAAAGAAAAAGTAAGTTGGTAACTACACAAAATATAATAATCACACGAAAGAAAAAAATTTGATTTACGAAGTTACTTTTTTTTCTTTCCTTTCTATTTTAAAGACATTTTGGAATTAAAAGTTCAGAATTTTTTTTTACCGTTTCCTGACTTAAACTCTAGAGAAACTAAAAATAGTTTTGTTAACAAATTTCAGACTCATTTCTTCACTACGTTTTTAACATTAATTTATTTTTTCAATTATTTTTTGCAACAAATAAAATACTGTATATTTGGGGTTTGAACTCAAATCCGAATAATAGTCAATCAATTGCTGTCTAAGCAAAAGCAGAATTGAACAAAAACTCTACTATTCTTTCGAATAAGAATTTTCAGATAAATAATAGTATTTTAGTCGAGTCTTACCACAAAATTCTTGTGGTTTTAGAATTGAATTTTTTTTCGGCAATAAATTTCTTGATCTGTCACTTGAGCCTAAAGGCAGGCACCGGTAGTCTATGTAAAGCTAGCTATACGTACTGTATATGGAATAAGAATATCATGTCTTTAGTCGTCATTGACGTCAGTAATGAAAGTCAAACGAAAATTATACTCAAATATAATCAACTCTAATAGCAATAGTCAATACGACTTAAAGTCGTGACGATTAGACATTTTTTTTTCTTTATTTTTCTTTATATCTCACATAAAAGCTCTTATAAGTGACACTTCTTTCACTGCATCTGAAGTAAGTATATTGTTTGTAAATCTTTTTCTTAAGCTTGCACAAATTTGCGCCAGATATAAGTTAAGAATAAATATTTCTATATAATAATTATGTATTGTTAAAATTGTTTTTGCTTGATTAAAATTTTTAATATTAATTATTTTATTAATTTGTTTGCAAAAATTAAGGAAGTTGATTTTTTAAATGTAAAAAATGCATAAAATTTTAAAATAGATATTTTTGAACTTGATAAATAATATTAAATACAAAATGATAAATTGGTTTAAAGTTTAAAATAAAATTAATTTTTAAAATAATTAACAAAATTGTCAAGCTAGCTAATATATTTATCAAGAGGAAGGGTTTAGTGTCGTAAATCCTCTTAACTCTAAGACCTATACCACGTCTCACGGCTTAAGATCATTGTCTCTCTGTTTGGGCCAAACGTTTGAGACTTTAATTCTCTGTCTATTATATAACTTATTCTCACTTTGCGTTTGACTTCAGTGCCAGAACTCAACGAATAATATCTCAAACTCTGGCGATAATTAACTTTCACTCATCACTCACATCAGTCACATCTCGAGAAACCAATGGACAGTCGGATTCGCAAACTTCTCTCATGATATTCATTAAATTTTTGAATTAATTCAATATTACTTTAATCACATTCCTAATAATGTGCAAGGTTGCTAAACTTTTGATTCGAAGCTAGATTAATTTTTATTTTTAATTTAGATAATAAAGTTAAAATATTTTAATATAACCCTGCGAGTTTTAGCCTGTAATTATTGTAAACAAACTTATGATTAAAATTTGTTAATTTTGTAAATAAATGGCACATTTTAAGAAATGCTATTTAGTATTTTAATTAGTTTGTTTGTTTTTTGTATTAACAGTAATTTTGTTTATTAAATATAATAGAACTTTCTGAATTTTATTTTAATTAAATGCAAATATTCTATTGTTTAGCAAATATTTGATTTGATTCAAACCAATAATCAAATAATTTTTAAAAATAATTGACTGAATGGGTGGTCAAAGAGCTCAGACATCGACATAACATATTCTTATTTAGATTTGTTGGGCGTTTATATGAAATACAAATATTTTTTAAAATTTGCCACTATAATTTCTTTGTCATTAAAATCTATACTATCATTTTTCAAACTACACTTGGGAGGTACTAGAATAAATTCTCGATCAAATTAATATGATCTAGTTAGTATTATTTTAACATTGAATATTTTATACTATATTTAATTTATGTGTTATTTCTGTTTAAACCATCAATACATATATAAATATGCTAATAAGTGTATAAAAAGAGTTAAAAATATTTTAATTTAATAATTATAATAAATATATTTAAATAATAAAAATATTAAACCAACATGTTATTAACTTGCAAGACATAAATATAAATTAGCTGCAAATCCGAAAAAACTAGTTTTCAATTTGAAAAGCTAACTTTAATTTAATACCATGGCTAATTTTTTCACACAATTATTTTCTAATTCCATCTTTTCGTAATTGAATCACTTATTCATAGAAAAGATAATAAAAAATATTTTCTCAGAATTCGAGTGAAACAAATTTAAGCGATAGATAACAACAAAAATAATAATGAGTTTTTAGCTTCGGGTCAATAAAACTAAAGAAACTATTGAATCAAAAATGCATTAAATAGTATAAAATATTTCAAAAAAATAAAAGTTTATATTTTTTTAGTTAAAAAGAGTTTTTATTCTTTATTTCATTGCGAATTTTTTTAGCTAGAATATTTGCCAAAATTTTCTAAAACTAAATCTATAAATACCTAATGTATACAAAAACGTGTAAAAACTGTCTATTTATTACAAACCTATTTAGCTTAAAGAGGAGATAATTAATTAGTTTTTTGTTCATTAATTGTATTAGAAATGTGTTTTGTGTTAAAGTGTGAAGTTTTTAAAAATAAGATTGAGTTTACGTACATTTTGTTCTCAATTTTCACTCTAATTCGGAAAAAGTGTTTATTTTTGTCAAATGTTTTTCATAACTTTGTTTAACTAATTAAAAATTTTACAGATATTTGATTTTAACTTTATTTTACTTTATAGACAGAAACGCTCTAGATGAAATTTAAATGCCAATTTAAATGAATGTTTAATATGCCAATTTTTAGAAAATAAATTTTTAACATGTTATTAATTTTTTAATAAATTATGGAAACTTAAATTTTAATAATTTATTTAATTAATTGTAAATTAATTTACTCTTTAAACAACATTTGTAATAAGTGTTGATTGTGTTGAACACCGGATGTAATAAGCAGTGGTTGCAGAGCCCGGACAGCAGTAAAGTTTGAAATTACATCATTTTATTGTTTTGATTATAAGCTTCAGATTTTTGTTTATACTTCTAAGAGCTCACAAACAAAATCTGAAACTTATAATCAAAACAATAAAATAATGTAATTTCAAACTTTACTGCTGTCCGGGCTCTGCAACCACTGCTCATTACATCCGCTGTTCAACACAAGTGCGACTAAACTAAGACTTTTATCAATTTAATTATTTAATTAATTTAATTTTTATTTAAAATTTAACTTCGGGTTAGTACTTAGTCAAATTTTACTGAGGGCCGAGGGAAGAGAAAGGGGTAAACGTTTAATGATAAAAATAGGTCTTAATAAGTTGTAATTAAAACTAAATATTATTTAAATGAGTCAAAATTATATTTTTCATAGTTTGCTTAATCCAAATTATTTACAAAATGTAAGTCTTATTTAAAATTATCTATTTTTTAAACAATTTATCTTCATACAATCTAACTTAAAACATTTTAATATAAGAAAACTATTTTGAATAAAAAAATTAAGTTTGAATATGACTAAAAATAAAATAAATATGATACAGCAATAAAATTTATTCAAGCAGTTTTACATTAACATTGCATTTTGCAAGAATTTTATTTTTAATGTACTAAGAACAAATTAGATTTAAATTAGAGTAATTACGGCTTTGAAATAATTATAAAAAACATTTTAATTCCATTTTTTAATAATTTTTATAAATAGAAGCGAAAGGAATGCAATTATCTGTTAAAATGCAATTATAAAAATAATATAAATTATTTGAAAAATTTATAATTTAATAATTACTTACTTTATAACAACTGAAGTAATTAATAGTAAATAACGAATAACACGAAAATCCAACTCTTTTTTGGGCTATTCTTTCGATCAATAACTGAATCTTAAAATAAAATACAATTTAATTATTTTGAAAACAATTTTTATATATTTTAAATTAGTATTACTTTAAATTTATACTTAAGTATAAATATTAATTTTTTATAATTATATTTATTAATTAAATTATAACTTTTAATAACAAATAAATTGTTTATTATTTTATACGATTTATTCGCTTCGGTATTGACTGACGAAGCCGTGAATATTACGAATAGAAATATTAAACTGAAAACAAATAAAACATAAATAAAAATATATTTTATAATTAATGATAACGGTTTGAAAACAGCTATAAATAGGATTAAAACAAAATTTGTTCCCCAGGTTAGCCAAAATGATAACAAGAATTTAGACCAATATTTAGTATTATATTCACTGATTTCATAATACAAGCTATTAATGCATTTATTGGATATGTGTTTTGTTGCAAGTATTGACTTGTTTATTGTATTTATTTTGATTTTTAAATAGTAGCAAATTATGTAAAAATATATAACCTGGTACAATAATATATTATAGGAATAATGTGTCATTAAGCCAAAAATACAACCGTTAGATAAGCCATAAATTAAAGTTTCAGTTAGAGTACAATTCATTGCAAATGGTATTACAATGAGAAGTAATCCCAATATTGGCATTATTTTGTCGGCATTTAATCTTGCTAATTTAAACAAATATTTTGATCTATAAACCAATTTTCTAATTTGTTGTTCATCAGTGAGACCAACACTTATAGGCGAACGCAAACCCGACATCATTTCAAACACTGCAAGAAATGTCGGTTTTATACCATT
>JAQFXP010000162.1:0-41398 GCA_034693685.1 Belba bartosi | reverse complement strand
GAGAAGTAAAACAAACAAAAACTTATTGAAGAATAGCGTTGATGTGAAGAATGCAATCATAAGTTGAAAATAAAAATCGACTTTAATTCAAATGTTTTTAAATTTATTACAATTAATTCAGTAATTTATTAAACTTTTATACAAATAATTAAATCAATTACTTAGCGATAAATTAATATAAATTTTATTATTTTAATTAAGTTTTAATTTAATTATTTGCATAATTGCAATCATAATTGCATTTATTTACAAATTATAAAAATGTATTCAATAATAGATTTTAATAAATTAAGAATAAATAATGTTTTTACATATCAACGTTTAAACTGTTTTGGATTTCGATCAAGTGCACATTACCATTTAGACGATTTCTTATTCTTTATTTTCACCCAATTTTCAATATATTTTTGGCCACAGTTTCAGTATATCGGCCGATCCAGGGGGAGGTCAGGGATCTGAGATGAGGGTTGAATTATTTGCATGCTCAAATCTATATTAATATGAACTTGACGCAATTTAATTAATTTAGATCTAAACTAAATTCATTTCAAACTGATTTCAAAACAATTTATTCAAAATTCATTTAATATATCAATACATTGGCATATATTGACAATATTTTGAAAAAACATAATTAGTTTAAATAAATATAAAATCAATTCTTATTCGAGTTTTGGTTCAGGTTTTGCTGGTTTTCGAAAGCATTGAATGTTTTTCTCCAATTCCTTAAGCCTTTGATAACATTTTCAAACAGAATAGTCGACTCTTTTGTAAACTGTTTATAGTTTTGGACTTTTCTGATCGAATCGGTTAAAGCAGTTGCAAATCCATTTAACCCCTTTTTAACTTTATTTACCTTGATTAAGTAATAATACTTTGAGTTATGTTACGGTAACTTAAGCATCATCATTTTATAACAACTAAAGACTAACTTAAAATAATTTCCGCACTAATTACAATCATAACAAACTCTCAGACCATCAAACTAAAATATATGATTAAACTCTTGAATCACAAGTATAATCAATTAACTTTAATGTAATAGAAATCATATTAATATTGTATGTTTAGTCTGTTATTTGTGCCTTCAGTTATCTACTCTATACATTTGAAACCTAATGTATACTATGCTGTAATGACGTCATGAGTTAAAGAATGTTCTATAAAAACTAGTGATTCGGAAATCGTAGTTTGAATTAAACAAATTAGACTTAAATTGATTAAAATATAAATTAGATTTAGATTTGGACAAACATATAAAAAGATTAAAAAGCAGTCATGGTCAAATAAATAAAACATAAAAATAAAAGAAATAAATATAAAAAATTTAAAAAAAAACTGAAAACCCGATCGACATCGCACTAGATGTGCGATCACTGCGATCACAGATTTAAATATTTAAATGTTTGGGTTATTGTGCGCAACAGCTGTTTGTAAAACCAGTTTTGACTCAAAACTGATTATAAAATAACGTAATCTACAAATGTATTGATAGTAAAGCGATTGACAATTATTGCGTTTAGCGATGATTTCGATTGCATTTGTTTTTATTATTTGTTAATTGAATCGAAATCGAGAGTCGAATTGAGACAATTGAGTGAAGACGACAATTGGTATATGTGATCGAAAATGTCGACAAAACGATTGTACGAATACTGTGTCTCCAATGTCTCGAAAATTGATTTCATTGCATATGAATCGAATTCATTGAAGTATTTGCCAACAAATGTCTTGTTTGACGTCTTATACCAGATGTCTATTAATGGCAATTATTATTATTTGGAAAACTATTTCTTGGATTTGGAAATCGTTTTCCGATTTCTGATTGAGTTGAAAGAGAAGAGGAATTCAATGCACTATATGTTTCAGAATCTAATGGACTTCGAACTAAAGGTTGGGCTAAGAATAGTAGAGAAATACAGACATTTGTGTCAACAAGAGCTCCAAAATGAGTCGATTGGTATCGGAAAGCCAGAGGACAAGTGGATGAAACTGAAGTTCGGACTCAGTTTCGGGACATTCCTCAAAGAGAGCGGTTGGTATGCGTTGAGTAAAGATGTGTTAAGGGATGCGATCACTCTCTACGACTCGAATCAACTGATTTGCGATCGAAATGCACTGAAAGTGGTGTTTGAGTGCAATTGGAAACTACTATCGGTTTTGAACTCATTTTGTTATTTCGATGAAGCGATTACTCAAATGCGTGAAATCAAGAATATGATCGAAATGTACGACATGTCCGGCCAATCGAATCAATTCAACTTATCTCAGGTGTACACAGAGTTCGCGCAGTTATTCTTCTTCCAGAGCTATTACAACGAGTCGTATAAGTGGGCCATAGAGTCGATCCAACACTTGACGCCTCAGACGCCGATTCAGACCGTAATCGATGTCTACAGACAGGCGGCCAAGACTTCAGTGGTTAAGCGAGAGTTCAAAAGAGCGGAGACTCTCATAAATCAGGCGATGATTCTCTGCAAAGAGACCTTTGGTGTGACCGAAGACCAGAACAGGAAGTACTCCATAGGTGTGGTTCATCTGAAACTCGCGGACGTCTTCCTCGACTACGGCTTCTACTTATTGAACGTCGATTTGATCAGTCATTCCGTGAAGTTGTATGAAATGGCGTTAGAAATACGCGAATATGTGTTCGGTTTGAACGACAATAACATTTCGAATCTATTGATTGCTATGACTCACGAAGAACTCGGTTATGCCTCTTATGTCCACGAATACAGTTCCGGCAACTTCAGGAACGCCAGGTATTTATGTCAATCATATATTACACTATTTATACACTCATTCACTCATTCGAAGCATAGTTTAGAGGTTAGCAAACGGTTAACTCACTTAACAGATCAGTGATCAGTGATTAGAGTTTAGTAGAAAAGAGTCGATTTGAGTAGAAAAGAGTGTTTTTAATAATTAATTAATTGAATGAATTGAATGTTGTGTCCGAAGCCTTCACGCGAACAAAGCGATGATTATAGTGAGTCAATTAGTGCCGGAAAACCATTTACTGCTGGCCTCAGCCAAACGGGTGAAGGCATTGATATTGGAAGAGATTGCAATAGATCACCATGACAAGGAGGAAGAACAACGAATGCTCGTCGAGTCCAAAGAACTGCATTTGTCGGCACTAGACATGGCTCAGAAGGCGTTCGGAGAGATGAATGTGCAGACGGCCAAACATTACGGAAATCTGGGCCGACTCTACCAGTCTATGAAGGACTACAGCGAAGCCGAGAAAATGCACTTAAAGGCAATTCGCATCAAAGAGAAGCTGTTGGGGCCTAACGACTACGAAGTGGCCCTATCTTTGGGTCATTTGGCGTCACTTTATAACTATGATATGCATTCATACGAAAAGGCAGAGAAACTCTATTTGCGGTCAATTGGTATTGGAATCAAACTGTTTGGCGTCGGCTATAGTGGTCTCGAGTATGACTACAGAGGTCTGGTTCGGGTGTACTCGCATTTGCATGACGAGGAAAGACTACACTTCTATACGAATAAACTTCAGAATTGGAAGCACTTACGCGACTCCATCACTAAATCGGTGTCTGAGTCGCCGCCAATCAAAGGCTTAGACACAATGCAAAGACTTTCACCGCAAGAGATCATCACTTTAATCGAACAACAGTCCAATTGATGACTTAATTCGATTAGTTTTTGTATAAAGTTTTATTCGAAAGTAATTATCCGATTCATAAACTTTTATATTTCAGTATTAAATCAATTACTGATTCGTTAATTCGATATATATTTGTATAAAAAGAAAGTCTATTAACGATAAAATTGTAGAATATTTAGGAAAACATTTTGTTTATATCTATTTAAGATTTTAATCAACTATTTTTGTCCGCATTAAGCAATTCATTAGATTTTTTATCGCTTGTAATCATTAGAAATAGATTTAAAGCAGAAATATATTAAAAATTGTATATATTTTAAGGCATATCGCGTGTAGTGTATAAACCGATAAATTAATTATTTACTGATTTTAAACAAAACATTCATTAAAACTGTTTTCGTTGTGAAACTTAATCTTCTTTCGCGGCGAACACTCTTTCGGCTCATCTCTGCTATTGTTTAGGTTTGGGTCAGTTTTGGAGACAGTTTTCGACATAATCTTAGGAATCGTCATATTGTTAGACATTTGTTTAACGGCGTATTTGTCGACAATTTGTGTCAATTTGTTTGACCACAATCTCAAATTGTTTGCGTCCTTTGCTTGTAGTGTGAAAGTCATGTCACGTAATGTCGAATAAACCCGAAAAACAAACATTTTATTCGGATTTGCAGATCCATTGAAAGTGCGGTTCAAAGAGTTTCCGATTTTGATGTGATTTCCCGAATCGAATCGCAATTCACTGATTAGTATCGGCTGTCTGTACAGTACGAAAGCACCGGAATCGTTGGCTCGGGTCAGAGCAAAGCATGTGTCGAATAATATGCACAAGAGTTTAGTCCCGCGACAGTTGCGAAGAGTTCCGCTGCATATGATTGCCTTCGACTCAATCAAACACTCATTCGATTCACAGCTTCTGTCGAATTCGATCTTTTCGACCAATTCTTTACATTCCTGTTCTCCCATTCGATAATCAACTTTTGATACAATTTTCTCCATTAAAACGATCGCACATTCGATAGCTTTGTAATCAAAGCTCTGATCCGATGAATACTTTTAAATAATATTAATAACAAACTTTAGGTAAATATTGAAATAAATTTTGCCTTGGGAACTATTTAAATAAACAGCAAGCTGGGATATCCTGAGTCTAAGATAATATAAATATATCCAAACATTGAAGGCATGACTTATTTGATAAGTTATTTCCAATCAATTCATTTATGTTTGGATTTAACTTATGGTTTGAAATGTTTTATATTTATTAATGTTTTAAAAATATCAAAAAATAATTAAAACCTTTTTAATCGAACGGAACAGAAGCGGGTATTTAACCAATCGATTTCGGGGAACGTCCAGAAATGCCCACAAATCGAGTCTACGGCTAAATGGCGACTGAAGACAGCGCTGAAGAAAGTCATTCATTCGTTTATCGCATTTAATCTTCGTTTCGAGTAATTGTTTAGCAGTTCTCTGATTCGAACAATACTTTTCATAGATATCGAGTTTTGGCGACCAATCCATCAATATTTTGCCGACAGATCCGAACACTCCGTTTTGGTCACGCATTGACTCGAGTTGTCGGACGAGAGCCGAGTGGACGGTATGTAAGGCATGTAAGTCACCGAATATCTGAAACGCTTCCAATTCATCGATTATCTCTAAATGGATTAACGAGTTCTGATACGTCGCCTCAATTAGGCCCAAGTCGTAGCACAGGTCCATATCTCCGGCCATTAACTCATAGATCGCTTCTTGTCTTTTGTATTCATAAGGACTGAACGACTCTTTGAATTTGTTTACCACTTCTTGTGGTATACTTTCAATCCATAGTTTAGACGTTTGTCGACAAAACAGCCGATTGTCGGACGTATTGGTCGACGAAATTGGTGTCGAAATAATGCGGTTCTTAAGCAACAGATGCTTTCGGTCGACAATAAGTGGCGATGAAATCGATGGCCGAATCCATTGTCGCTCTTTGTTCTTCTCTTTCTCTTTTGCCTCCAATTCGTTGTTCAGGTTCTTCGGCGACAGAACTGATGTCTTATTTCGCGTCAATTTAGTTGTCGTCAAAAATCGTTTCATTTTCTTAAATGAATTCATTTTCAAAGAACTCATCGAAAAAGTCGACGAAATTGTGATATTATTTAAGCTAAAAAATGAACTCTGAGTCACATTTTGGCTTTGGTTTAAAACACGGTTTTTGATCCCAATCTGTCATTCATTTGATAAATAAATAAATAATTTAATCAAAAAGTAATTATTAAAATCTAAAACAAAACTATTTTTTTGTTAATTTACTTACAATTGATTTAAATTTTCGAAAATTATTATTTGTTTTAATCGATTCGTTCATTACTACTAATAAATTATCGCTTATTTTAATGTAAATAAAAAAAATTAATATTAATATCAAAAATATTTATAAATAAAATCTATTATATAATTAAAATCGCATTAATTTTATCAAAAATAGATTAAATAATATTTAATATATAAATAACAAAAATAATCACAAAATCTATCAAATGTTACGTAAAATAAATGCTTTAAAAATAATTTCAAATTTCGAGTTAAGCCAATGATAGGCGAAGGCATGTGAAGGCGTTGTCGTCATTGGCTTCCTATGGCTTACCTAAGGCTTACTTCAAATGAGATTCAACGACGAGTCGTCGGTGTCTTCCCTGTATATGTCAGACAATACAAAACTCTTCTTTACATTTCATTATCTCATTTATAGCTTAACCTTAACATTGGCTTAATATTAATTGATTAGAAATTTAATCATAATTTAATACTAAATATCTAATTAAAGTAATTATAAGTAACCAAAATATCTGTTTCAATGCAAAATAGGGTAAATTTGCACTGATTGAAAACTTTATTTTATTGCTTGCTAAGTTTATCTCTATACTTCTGTTTTAAAAGATTTATATATATTCCCACAAAATACCATTGCGTCTAATCTAAAATTAATTATTAGATTTAATTAATTAATCTTTCGATAAGATTTTTGAAATGTAATACATTTTCTCAAACATTAATTTCACTTTAAATTAATTTCTTATATACTGTACATTGTTTGTGCAAAAGCTTCAAAACTGTTGTTTATAATTGATATAAATTTACCCAAGAATAAATTAATAGATTAGTTGCAAATAAATTATAATTTTGCAGTTATCTAGCAATATTTAAATATACAAATTTGTTTTACTGTACTATCACTTTAGTTTAAATTGGTTTAACAAAATTGAGCAATATACTTTAATCTCAAATGAAACTTTAATTTGTGTAAATTTATTGAAAGTTTACTTAATTAATTGAAGTAAAACATATAATATTATTTATTAACAAACAGTATAAATAATAACAGGATTAGGCAAGAGTAAAATGTTTATGATTACAAAAATTTGACAAATATGAGTTTTGAGCTCTTTCTATGTTTTTGGGGTTGATTTAATCAAAATTAGGCAATTTTTTAAAATTAGTACTAAATTCAGTTTAAATTGAGTCAAGTTAAATTATCAAAAATTAGGGGGAAAATTTTGATACTTAGTCCTTTCTTTAACTTATCTATTTTACTCTTAAATATACTTCTATATTAGCTACCCTGAATAACAATAATAAATTAATAAGATAGAAAAAGATGACTACAATATAAAAAGATACTAATAAATAATTTCGTTAAATATAAAATGATAAAGTCTTAAGGGTTTTCATAAGAAAAAAGAAAATTCCTACTTATTATTGATGTTTGCATAATTGAAATTTGTACACGACAAAACTGTTTATCTCTTTAGTAGAAAGTTCAAACTAAGGACAAAGTAAAAGTTATTTTTAACCCCCCCCCCCCACCCTCTGTATTGGCCGACCTTCTCAATCAATGTTTTTAATAGTACAGTATATTATTATTAAAACATAATCATAATATTGCCAAAAGTAGGATATTTCAAATTTAAGTAAAACGTTCAGGCTAGTCAGTTAATAATTAATAAGTTATATTAACATAATAAATTTTAACTAATTGTTATTTAAATAAACAAAAATGTACTATAATTGATAGAAAGTAAAAAAAGGTTTACCAATTTAAAACTTTAGAAAAAAGCACAAAAATTTAATTAATACTATGCAATAGAGAAAAAGAAATAAAATATCATTTTAGATATTATTGATTTTTTAAATAATTATATTTTTTACTTTAAAAGATAAAATAAGTTTTTTATTTTATGCCATACATTGCTAAAAAAATTAGATAAATAAAGTACAAAGTTTATCTGAGTTTTTAGTTATGTATGGAATAAAATTTAAATAAAAACTTAAACAGTACAGTATTTAAAAAATAAACATAGATTTTAATATTATAAATTATTATTTGTGAGTTTATTTGTGTTAGTATTTTCTTATTTACGTAATAAGTGTGAATTTTTGTAAATATTATTTTGTAATTTAGTAAAATAACATCCTGTTATTTCATATCTAATTTATTTGCTTTTCTTACAATCGTTAAGATTTGCGGATTTTTCCATTTTAATCTTTAGATCATGTTCAATAATAATCTTCAACAAATTTATAAACTTTGCTAGGAATTCTAACTATTTTTAAAAAATTATTTAAAATTTTAAAAACGCTATTTTTAAAAATAGTTAATTTAGAGTAACAATGTCGTATTATTAATTTTTAGAATTTGACTGACTTAAATTTAAACTGTTCTTTAGGATATTATTATGATCATTAATGTACATCAAACTTTTAAACAAATTGTAAAGATTTATAAAACTATTTTAAATTAACTCAATTTTAAATAATTTGTAAAAAAAAACTTAAAAGCACCAGCAAAGTTTATAAATTATGACATAATCTATTTGCCAAAAGATAAAAATTGTAACGGTATTCAGGTGTTCTGATTCTTTTTCTACTGAAAAAATGTAAATTTTTCAATAATTTTTAAATTTTTCCTATTAATTGTAACAATTTACAGCATTAATTAACAGTATATATTATAAATACTATAAATAAATAAATGAAACTTAAAAAGTATTTATAATTGTCCAAATTTATTATTTTGAAACGGTAAAACTATTTACATCATAATTTTTTTCTATTATGGTAATAATTTTAAATTAAAAACCTTTAGATTTTTAAATTTAACTAAATTAATTTAACCATTTTATAATATATATTTGTTTTGTAATTAAAATAAACTTTTTGCAAAACAATAATATCAATATAATAAGTTATTAATAACAATGTTGCATTAGTTTAAATTAGTTTTTAAATTATAATTACTTAATCCTTGAACTTAACTTGCTGAAATTCTAAGTTATTTTGGAACAAACTATGTTAACCAGAGCCTATGCAATTGTGTCTAGTTATAATTGCAACTCTGATATATAGAAACCAATATATAATTGCACTTAAAATTAAAACCAGTAATGAGCTTAGTATTTCAAATTATAAAATCATTATAAATTATTAATAATTAAGTTCTAATTAATATTTAATACTATTTAATCACTAATAATATTATAAATATTTTTTGTTTTTGTAAAAACTCTATTTGTATTTTATTATTTGCAGTCATTTGTTATTAATGTTTAATTAATGATAATTTAATAAAAGTTTGCAAAACTTGATTGATTAAATTTTAAAACATGTATATTTTTCTTTAAAAATATTAAATATATGTGTGTTTAATTGTAATTCAACTAAATTAATTTTTACTTTTTTAGAAATTTCTTTTAAAATTTTTAACTGAAAACATACTGCAATTATACCTAGATACAACTTATCAAAAACTTATATACACGCTTACGTAAAATATGAACTTACATTTAGCTTTTGTTGCATTGGTTAAGGTAAAGGTGATACAAATTTGAAATTAATTTACATCATAATTTGTAAATTTAATTTATCTAAGACACTTTAAGCAATTAAGTATTTGATAAAAACTCGATATAGAATTACGTCCAATTTATTATCTTTTTTACTTTTGTAAAATATTCTGTCTACTAAAATTGGTATAATTACAATTGAGCTAATCCAAACTGAAAAGTTTTAAAAAATAAGAATAAATACAAAATATTGACAAAATAAAATATTTTATTAATAGTTAAATTTAAATTTAGTTTAATATTTAAATTATGTGCGTAAATAATTTGATTAAAATACTAACTGTAAGTTAAACATGAAATATTTAACATGTCAATATTTTATTTATCGTTTTTATTTACTGTTTTTATTTATCTTTCAAACAAATTTCAAAGATTTTGTGGGAAAAACATTTAAACTAAAAGAGTTTGCAGTATTGAGATATCTCCCAGACTGTATTGTGTAACTCAGAGTAGTTCAAAATTTGTTAAATCAACAACAAGTCGCTAAAATTCTCCTAGCTAACCGGATCCAATCAAAATTCTGTACTTATATAATTAAGTTATAGATCAGAACATCAAAAGATTATCTTTGTAATATTTTAAAAGTCAAGTAGTACTACAACTATAGCAATGATTACTTAAAACTGTCGCATGCCTTTTCGTACTTGGTTTAAAGCCAATTAATTTTAAGCGTGCGATCGGTTTCTGACAATTAGGTGGTTTGTTTACATATAATAGTTTGGACAATTAATTTGTTTAATAAATTTTGATTATATTATTAACCTATATATTATAATGCTAATTACAAATGATTGTATTATTTGCCAGTAAATGTAATGTTTCATAATTAAAATTATTGATTAAATTTTAAAATATTATTTTTAAAAAATATAAATTTATTATAAATAATATTAATAATTTTAGTATTACCGATAAAAAGTATTTTACTCTAAATGCAATGTTCTAACTTATAGTTAGTTTAGTTAAAAATAATAATTGAATATTTTAAGTAGAATTAATTTTTAAATTTTTTGCAATAACTAAATTTTTATTTAATAATAGAATTGTTTCAGATTTAGAGTTTGCACAGAATTTAACAAAACAATCAGCAGTTTATTGTTTAGTCTTATGACTTAAAAGTTATGAATCAAAAACCTAGAGAATAGATAAACCTTTGCTTGAAATCATTGTTCAAGTGTTTGTTCACTGAATACCAGAAAATCTCATCAAATCTATTGTCAAATGTCTTAGATTTAGATTTTCACGATTAAAATAATGTTTGCCTATATATAATGATTGGATTAATTCTGAAATATCCAGTAATTAAAATACTTTTAAGGAAGATATGTCAAAAAGTAAATTAATACATAAAAAATTATATAGCTATTAATTATAGTGTAATTAAAATTTTTAATAAATTATTTAACAAACAAATATAATATAATTTAAGTAAGTAATTGTTTGTCATTTGTAAATGTTATATGTTAAAATTATGTTAAGCTTTTGTTTTTATATGTTAAAATTTTTAAAATTATAATTATATTTAATTTTAATTATTATTTTATTAATTATTTTATATTAATTAATTTATATTTTTAAAAGTCAGGACGGATAAAGTATTAGACTTATTTTAAAAATATTTATGAAATAATAATTTAAATCTAATCAAAATTCTAAAAAGTTAGAGGATTATTATTTATTTATTTATTTATTGACATTTGCTTATATTATTTAGTTCTAAGAATAGTGTTAAAAATATAATAACAAGAAAATATAATAAAAGTCAATTAATCATATGATCTTGTATATAATCCATAAAATTGCATAATGAGCATGTGAACACTTGTGTTCTAAGAACTTTTGTTCTAATACCCAATATGCAAAACATACAATAAGTAATATATTGATAAAAGTGTTCTTGAAGAAGTTTCAAAATCAATTTCGCAAACATAATGAAAGTATTTTAGATAAATAGATAACTTAATTAAATATAAAATAATGAACTCAATTAAATAATTGAGTTATTATCTATTCAATTTGTAGTACTGAACTGAAATGTGATAAATCATAAAATATTTGATTTATTGTTTTGTAAACAAAATTAATTTTTAGAATCACATAAATAAAATTAATTGCAAAGTCCGGTTACCGCAAGGTTACCAACATATCTGTAATTAGTTTTGCTATCAATTTTGAAACCAATTTCAAAATTAATATAAATTTAATAATAGAAATAATCTTTCGCTCAAATGATTTCAATTCATACCTGAAATTCAATCATTTAATCAGTCAATCAATTGTTTCCCACAAACCAAGCATTTGAAGCAAAAAAAGTTATTGTAATATATTTTTTAAATATTTGATCGCTGTGATTTTTAATTTAATTGTTAAAAGTTAATAACTAATTAATTACAAACTAGCAAGAATTTCTTATTTAATTAAGAAATAAATTGCAAACTAAGCTATTGTTATTATTACGGTAAAATTTTTATCACATTATTGGCAATTTTTTTTTTGCAAATGTGTTAAATGTATACAGTATGAGATAACTGGTTAATTTGTAAAATATTTGAGTAAATGTGCAAAAAGGAGTTTTAATTTCAATAATAAGGAGTTAATAATTAATTGTTATTTTAATATAAATATTTATTATATTATTTAAAGAAGAAATTATGTAATTAGGTTTTTAAAATTTTTAACGTTAATATACTCTGTCAAAAATTTTTTCTAGGTAATATATAAAATATTTTAGTTATTGTTAAATATTAGAACTAAATTTTTGCATATTTAATTATTAATTAACTACTTTTTCAAAAGAATAAATTGCATTTTGATCACTTATTGATGCATTAAAAAAACACAAATATAAGTAGTTTCAGAAACTATTTGATAATAAAACTAAAGTTTGTTGTTAATTAATTTTGTTTGAATAGTGATAAATGCTTAAGAATAAATATAAATAAAATAATAAATTCTAATTTCATTACTAATTCAGCAATGCACGGCTCATATGATATGGATCTGTCTGATGATGTCTCCTCTGATTCGGTTAAAGGAGACGACGCGAGTGAGAGCGCCAGTACTGAGACCTCAAGTACTGATCAGACTATGAGCCGACTTTCGTGGAAAATCAAAATATTCTTCAGTGTCGGCCATATTTACAACGACTTATGCGCTTCGATTTGGTTTTCATATACATTGATATTTTTTCAAATGCAGTTCCAAGGTACTATTGCTGGTATTTTGATACTGTTAGGTCAAGTGGCCGATGCCATCGCAACTCCGTTTGTTGGGTAAGTGATTATTAAAAGTTATTTTAGTTTTTAACTTAATTTTTAAAGTTTTTTATAATTTAATACAAATTAGGTTTCAATCCGATCGAAACAACTCAAATCAATGGTTATGTAGATATGGAAGACGAAAAACATGGCATTTATTGGGAACTGTTTTAGTTACCGCAAGTTTTCCGTTAATATTCAATAAATGTCTTGACTGTGAGGATTCATCACAAACCGTCAAGCTTGTTTATTATAGTATTTTCATTGTTTTATTCCAATTTGGATGGGTATGTCCAAGTTTGTTTTTCTCATATAGTAATTAATTACTAAACAAAGCATTCAATCGACTGTAGGCAGCCGTACAGGTCGGACACGTATCGCTCATTACTGATTTGAGCACTAATACAAAAGAAAGGGTTGAATTAAATGCTTACAGGTATTGATTTAATGTTAAATTATTAAAATTAAATTAGTATTTACAAGCATGTTTTTTTAAAGACAAGCGGCAACTGTTGCTTCTTCAATATGCGTTTATACAATCACTTGGTTTGTGTTGAGCAGAAAAGGTGACTCTTCTCTTAAGAAAGAAGATTCCGGAATATTCACTGTTAGTACAAATATATTTAGAATTAAATAATTATTTTAAAACTAAATTTTATTTTTAATAATAGCTGGTTGTTTATATAATTTGTGCAATTGGTGTAGTATTTTCCATACTATTCCATATATTTGTTCCGGAACCGAATTTATCAAACACTGATTCACTTTATGGCTCATCTAATGACTTAATTTCCCGAAATTCTTATAACAAAAGAAAGGGTTCCGTTCATTCATTATATGAATGCGAAAAACCAAAGAAATGCAACAAAATCTATGCTATTACTGATAACCCCGAAAGCAATCAAATTAAATGCGCTAATACTTACAAATGGTCCGATTGGCTCAAAGATCTCAACTTCTTTAAAGTGGTTCGTATAGACTCTATAGAGTTTACATATTGATTGAGTTTTGATTCAATTATTAATTAATTATATTTTTTCAATTAAGGCTTTCATTTATATGGTTTCTCGATTGTTTGTAAATCTAAGTAAGCATTAATTAATTTTGCTTTTTACCTATTAATCAATTAATCGCAACTTTTTCTATATTAGCTCAAGTCTATACTCCATTATTTCTTCAAAGAACACTCTTATTGCCAAAGGTATGCATTATTTAATATTAATATTTCAAATACTATTAATACTATTAGATTCAATTATTTAATCTACTTATTTATTTAACATTAGGCTAGTATTGCTATAATCCCTTTCGTCACATATATAAGTGGTTTTATTTGGTCACTCGTCTCGAGATTTATTTCGGCAAAAACCGGACCAAAAGTAAGTTAACTTTTCTATAATATTAGTCTATCTTATTAATCGAATACATATTATAAACTTTCCCTCAGTTTATATCTTTTGATTACTAATTTAAAAATTAATATTAATAATGAATTGTTTTTTAGATTTTGTTAGTAATTGGTTGTGTCTTCGGATTGTGTTCTTGTTTTTGGAATAATTTCGGAACAATAGACAACGAATCGTTCAAACACTGGCAGGTCTACGGCGCAGCCCTGCTCTTCGGCATTGGCAGTACAACTATGCTTATTGCTAGTTTGGCCCTAACCTCTGACCTCATCGGGACAAACACGGTTAGATTTAATTTAATTAAACAAATAACTAAACAAATACTAATTGTTTGTATAATTGCAGACGAGCTCAGCCTTTGTGTTCGGCACAATGAGCTTTTTTGATAAGATTCTGAACGGGACAGTCGTTGTGGTTTTGGAACAACTGAATCCGTACAGAAATCAAAAAGAAGAAGACTTAACGAATACTTCTGTTCTCTACTACAAACAGATTGTAGTGTTTGTGTCCGGAGTTGCGGTCATTTTGTCTATATTAGGTGTAATTACTTTAATTCGAACAAAATTAGGTAATAATGTCGACCAAAAGTCTATCAAATCTGTTGAAAGTAATAATAATATTAATAAAATTAGTTCAGACATAGAAATAGTTAAATATTAAATATTTTATTTTTATTCTTTTTTAATTCGCATGTTCATATTTTGCGAAACACTAAATACATTGTAAATGTAGATAATTTTGTAAATATTTATACATCGAGTCATTATATTTATTTAAATCTATATAAATAAAAAACTTTTATGCCATTTGTTATTAAGTAATATCTTGTCATCAAATTTATAATTAGATCAAATCTTTGAACAAATAAAAGTTTTAATACATTTTTATAAATATGTATATAATTTAATTTAAATACGTTTCTCCTAGTTATGAGAAGTACATCACATTTTTTTAATCAATCGATACATACACTAATATATCGAATATCTCATACTTTGTTTTGTTTGATAACTCAATTTTTGAGATCATATTCAACAACAAATAGTAAATTTGATTTTATAGATAGAATATATAAATGACTTACAGTTTATTTACTAAATTAAGGTAATTCTTACCAATACTTGTATTCTTTAAACACAACAAAACAAAATTAAAACTAAAATAAATAAATAAATTAAATTAAAATATCTATAAATATTTTAAGCTTCTATAGAATATCAGTTATTCATTAACACGGTTTCAACTGATCCAAAGAATAGCTCCAAATACTCCTCCCGTCTTGACATAGCGGTTGTCCCATAATTTTAGTTCGAAGCGTCTGATTGTTCCGAACAATCCATTCAAACCTACAATTGCAGATAAATGGGTTAAAACTGATCGAAACTGTATTTAAGTGAGAGTCGAGTAGCAAAGGAGCGAATATGGATTCATCCAAATGAGTCAACAGGTTATCGGAAAGTATGAGAAAAAGCGGACGATTTAACTGACGGAACGAGAGTTGACTCAGACTAGTGTCCGACAGATTGTTTGAGTGAAGATTGATTAGCAATCTTTGCTTCGAAGGCTTCTCTATAGCAAAGGCTAAATTCGAAATCTTGCGAATCCTGTTGTGGCTCAGGTCTAGGACACAGAGGTTCTGGAGCTTAAAGAAGGCGCAGCTCTCGATGTGTGAGATTTCGTTCTTTTTTAAAATTATTTTTTTCAGAAATTTTTGTTCCGATTCTGAAAATGAGTTTTTGGATATTCTGTCGTAATTAGTGTCAGTAATGGTGAGCACTTCCAACCGTTTGAATCGGTTAAGAATGGGCAGTGGGTCGCGACGGTTGTAATTGACTAACAGTTTGTGGCCTTTGAGTGTAAAATGTCTATTCATTGCATATGAACTCCAGAATACAAATGGATCGAAGTTTTCGATTTCGTTGTCTTCTATAGAAATCTTTCTGAACTTCAATCCGCGAAAGAGTTTAATTTCATTGACGTATAGATTCTGTATTGATGTTTGAGATATCTCTAGTTTCAGAAACTTCTTCGAAGTCGTCGATCCGTTTAAATAAGTGTTGAGTCGAGTGAACGCTCGCATCAGATCTATATCTTTAATGTCTTTTCCACAACAAGATATGGTTATGTCGTTAACTCGAGAAGTGGTTGAAAAGCACCGGCATGGATAGAAGAAGTCGGTTGCTGGGCAGTATGCAGTTATTATTATTATTTTTAGCCATGCATGAATGATTATAACTAATAGCATGCTTGAAATTTCTAAATAGAAATAATTTAAAATTAGATTGCTATTATAAATTAATATTTGAAAAATTAGAAACCATATATCTTACTTGAAGACTTGGACATATTGTTGAACATTGTTTGGAACAAAACTACTCAACACTGGCAGTGATTTTTGTGAACTAAAAGGAGTAATAAAATTAGACTATATTTTGTCAAATCATTGCTAAATCGATTATATGCTAACTATTCATAAGAAAAATAATAATTTGAGACAATATCGTAATCAGATATTCATACGAATGGTATGTATGAACTGTTTTTGTTTTATTTTGTCAAAGTTTGTAAAACACGGAATTGTAGTATTGGATCGAATTAATAGCAATTCCTATTTTAGCTTTGATTAAATGACATATGACTATCAATAAACTAATGCATTGAATAACTTGTGGGAATATTGACTCAATTATGATTATGCATTGAATTTGTTGAATCATTAGTGGATTTTATGGAATTTAGCACTAATTTTGTTTCAAATATTTTAAATATTTGTAAAACATTTTTGCAAGAAATACACAAACTGTACACTAATACACAAACTCTTAAGGATATTATTTTTTAAAATATTAAACCCCGGAAGAATGTGACGATTTTGTAGCTTCGACTACATTGTTTGACTCTTCTTTACATTCATTCTGATTGATAGCCGTTAGAATCTGTCAGTTCTTAACCCAGATAAATTAAATTATTGTATTTAAAAATTTTATTTAATATGTCATTCAATGTTTCAAAAACTTTTTAAGCTTTTGAAATTTTTGATTAATTGAAGTTTTGTTATTACTTTTAGGGTTATTAAAATTAAGCAAGAATAAATTTTATATTTAAATTTGAAATAAAGCATAACTTACGCAATTGGTTGTTGTTGGAAACTTTTTTGATTAAAGAATTAGCAGAAATTATAACTAAATGTAAACGCTTTAGAACTAAAGCCTAATCCATAGAACGATCGAAAAGAAAGTGAAGTTTTGTGAAAAGATTATTTCGATTGAATCGGTTGTGTCGGAGCAGATGTGATAACATTGAATGAATGACTGAATGAGTCACACAAGTAGTAGCGCTGACCCCAAACTATAGGTCAGCAAAAGTGACATTCGTGCACTCAATACACTTTCACCCTTTGCTCGCTTTGACCGCAAGTCTGTCATCAGTTTCCAAATGCATTGACAACTTGTCTGAACTAAAGGCTTAAAAGTTGATAATTTGTATGTAATTCAATAACTGATTCACTGCTACTTCTATTTATTTTATAATAAATTATTTGAAAATTATTCCGATTCATGTTTGGCATCAATTGTTGATATACTGAATATATAATTCAATTGACACTTCTTGTGGTGATATAGAGGGAAGTCGAGTAAAAGTAGTCTGAATAAGGCTCACAGTTGTAGAGTAATTGGTTGACTCAGATGAATGAGATCTGAATTTGCATTCAAGTGCTATATATTCTGTCCGACTGTCTATTTGTATGCATAGAATAATGTAATGTTTATAAAGAATAGGGTTTTAGGACAATAAATCAATCTATATATTCAATACTGAACTGACATATGTTTGAACAATAAATTTTTACTAAACTCTACTAAACGGCCAAATTTTCTACAATAACAAAAATGTTATTAAAAATAATGTTTTACTAACAGTCTCTCAATTTTTAATACATTTTTGGTTTAATATTTTAAATGACATATCAAAACAATACTTGAAAACTTGATATATTTTTTTTGAGTTTAGCCTTTATTTTGACTATATTAAATTTCTAATCTTTATTTTTATTTATTCCTTAACTAATTCATTGATCTTAAACACAATATATATAAACTATAAATATTTAAACATTTACAACTTGCACAGTTTTATTAAAAAGTAAATTAAGTAAAATTTATTTTTATATTTAGAAAATCTTAAAATGTCATTAACTTTGAGTAAATAAATATTTATTGTTTTATCAAAATTGTCGTTTTTATTATAATATGAATAATAGCGTAAATATTAAAATACAAAACTTTTTTTGTGTTTTGTCAAAATTACAAAATAACCATTTATTTTTACATATTTACTGAATAATAAGGATAAATCAATATTAATTTTGAAATTTTTATTTGTATTAAATTTCTAAATAAACAATATTATTCTAAAAAAATTTGAAGAAAATATATAATTTTATCTTTGATGAAATGTTAATTATTTAGCAAAACAAACAATACGTAAAAATTGTCAAAGAAATAATCACAAATAATCTCAGTTGACAGACATTTGATAATTTCAACTTTTCAACATTTTGTTTGAAATATTTCTAATAAACTATTTTCTTAACATTTTGATTACTTTTATAATAAAATATTCATTTATTTATTGCGAATATTTTCATAGCTATGATGTATAATCTTACAAATAAGTCAGTGCTTAGTTACGCAAAATTTATAGATTAAAAACTTGTGTAAAACTTATTCCTTTATAACTGTTATTCAATTTATTGTTGTTTCTGAACTGTGTAACTAAATAAGTAAATAATTGTAAAATTATGGACCAAAATAGACTAGCTTGTGTTCGGCATTCGCTCATTTTATTCAATTTAGCCTTTTTGGTAAGAATTCAATGATTTTTAATTTAATAAAATTTATTAACAAGCTCAAAATTAACAGATCTTTGGTATAATGATAATGTTTTTCAATTATTATGGCCTTAAATATAACGAAAGTCTAATTAATATGTTTTACGAAATAAATCCACAAATAAAGACAATTCGTCGATGCTTTGCCATAACTGGTCTTTTAATTCTAATTAATGCTATTTTTGGCTTAACTGCTATTTTCAAGAAAAAATTGAGTTTCATGATTGCCGTTAGTCTACACTTTTTTTCTATAATTTTAATAATTAAAATTTTGTTTAAACTTTATTTGATTTTAGTTTTGCTTCATATTAATTGGCTTGTTTGTATTTACATTGTTTTCAATTATTTTTGGATCAATTAGTTATAAAAACGTAAGTTATAATTTATAAAATATACTTGCTTATTTAGTTTTAATTTAAATGATACTGTAGTAAAGTCTAATTATTAACAAATTTAATAAAAATTAATTTTAAGCTAAACAATCAAAACCACAACCAAACAGTTGGAAAGTTATCTCAACTAATGAGTGATTTTGATTGGTTCGACCAAAACAACAAAAACACAAAACTAGTCAATGACATACAAATTGAATTCGATTGTTGCGGCAATTCTAACGGCTCGAAGAACTGGGAACTATTGAGGCCAAACGACGTCTCTTTAGGTGCGTATCCATTGACTTGTTGTGAACAAGAATTTCCCGATGTCTTAGGCAGTCAATGGTGTGATGAACAACAAGTCAGTCTCCAGGTATGTTTTAATCTATGCCAAAGTCTATAAAACAATTAATTTTGTCATAAAATCTATGTCTTCATAGCAATCGTGTCCAACAGCTCTTGAGAACCGAATCAAAGATGTATTGAATTCTCTGCAAATAATAATAGGAATCACATCAGAGGCAGCAATAGTTCAGTTGCTTTGCATTGTTTGCATTCTATTGCTTAGATCACAACCTATGGACAGAACAGTTCCTATTATTTGAAAATTTATTTATTTAAACTAATTTTTATTAATTTTAATATTTTCATTGAATTAAAAAAGGTTTCTGTTTTAGACCCAAAATAATAATTATTTATTTGTTGTAACAAATAATTTTAATAAATAGTTTAAAATATGTTTTTGTAATAACATTAAATACAAATTAAAAAAATAAATATCTAATTATAAATGTAATAAAATTTTGGATTTTTGTAAATAAAACAATTCTATAGACTTCTGATGCTCGCCTCAGATACACCTAAAGTTAAGAAAATTTTGTAAAATTAGAAAAATTAAAAATATATAAATAAATAAACAATAAAATTAATACCAGATTTACTCGGAGGTGCGCTCATGTCTTCAGTTTTCACTGGCGCGACACCAACTGCTTCAGCATCAGCTCCGCCACTACCAGCTTCTGAGGCAATAGCTTCTGCAGCTCCAGCACCTGCAGCACTGGTAGAACTGAGGGCTTCACCTTCTTCACCCGCTTTCTTATCCGCTTCTGAAAAGTGTATTAATTTTTAAATAATTTTTAATAATTTCAAAACATTGCAAAACTGACCCGAAATTCGACTTCCTTTCATAACAAAGAAAACAATTACAACAATAATAATGATTATAATAAAGACAATCAATAGATATATCCACCAATTGCTGCCATTCGATGACTTTTGCGCCGATTCTGATCCACCGCCACCTCCACCGCTATTGCTACTGCCATCTCTACCGCCACCCCCACCTGTGCTGCTATCTCCACCGCCACCTCCACCTCCACCTGTGCTGCTATCTCCACCGCCACCTCCACCTCCACCTGTGCTGCTATCTCCACCGCCACCTCCACCTGTGCTGCTATCTCCACCTCCACCGGTGCTGCTACTTCCATCAGGATTTATAGTTACAAGATCTGGCGGTACTGTATCTACCGTTACATTTGTTTGTCCCGAACCTCCCGAAGTTGTAGACTCAGTATTTGTGCAATCAATCAAAATCGACATATTGTTTGACAAACACTAAAATTAATTAAATTTTTGTTAAAACTATTAATTTTAAACTGAATATAAACTCACTTCTGGCCAAAGATAGTACTCATCGGTAATACAATAAGAATATATCAAATTGTTTGCAAACAATATAATCATTCCATTGGTTCCGTTGTTAGTCGAGAGGCCATAAAGAGCCGCAATATATAGACTTCGGTTCGTCTCCTTCACAGCCGTCGGTACAATCCATTGACCATTAGGTGGCGGAGTATTGGCCGGGGGTTGAAACCAGGGGGAGTTGGTCTCGTTATCTAATCTAAGATTCGGATTACTGGTATTGTAGGCCTGGATTCGCAGCTCGTATTGACCGGTTGTCGCCGACATCTTCTGTTCGATAAACACAATAGAGTTCTGTCGTCGACGAGAATAGGTAGAGTAGGCTATACTCGGCTGAAGAGCGTCCGGATCGGAAGGGTTTGGTGTGAATCTAAAGTTAGTCTCAAGCACAGTGCTCGTCGCGTCCAACCCATTGCTCATGTCTTTGGGAAACAGAGCCCAATCGAAATTTTCGGCCTTAAACTGTCAATTCAGACAATCGGTTAATAACAGTAAATATTTTTAATTATAAGTTAAGTATAAATACATCCATTAATCCAATCGAAGTGAAATTCCACACATCCTGGCCCTCAATTCCAAACCGTACCGCAAACGCCAATTGATAATTGTCTCCTTTTAACCATTCGCTTTGTTTACTCTCTTTGTCCGAGAAAGTCAGTGGCAATGGATTGACGCTATTGTTGTCGAACACTAATTCCCAGTATTGATCTTTGATAATAAGATAATTCTTATTAATGGGTCCTTCCATCGGAACACTTAAGCTGTAACTAATTGATCCGTTGTTTGCGGCCAAAGATTCACAAAATTGCAAAGAATGTGAAACTGAGATAATGGACGCAAACGAGACTGGATTTGAATGACAAACAAATTATTAATTCAATTAAAAACTAATTACAAATTATTACCGAAAACTAATAAAAATCCTTTCATTTCTTCGCCAAAGAGTTAACGATTTTTAGAATAAAAATTCAAATCAAAAGTGTTTTGCGATAACAAAAAGTCAATTAAAGATCAGAAATGGTTTAATTTGTATTTAAATTACAAATAATTTCTAAATTAATAAATTGAATTAGTTTAAAAATTGTCTTAAATTTCACGTGCAAATAGCTTGAGTATTTTAGTTTTTGTATAAACATTTCACGCATTTATTGCTATTGTTTTTTAGTTTTCATAATTTTTTTTATTAATATAAGTTATTTTTAAAAATAATTTTAGCATGTAAACTTATTTAAGAGTTTATGTAGATCAGTACCGGGAGATTGGCTCTGCACAAGTAATTTTGCATTGATAGATTATTAAGATTTAACCTAGTAACTTTATATGATACATGCATTTGATGTTGTTTAAATCTACTCGGCTATTCTGTTCTGGCATACTAATTTACTTTTTTATATTATTTTATTTTGAAAACTTTTGTCAAATTTAATATTTAAAATGTGTTAAATCTGAATAAACATTTAAAGTTATAAAACATTTGCGAAAATGTCAGCAATTCTCGTTTACTCATGAAATTGGGATTAAACTGATATCTTAATCAAACAACAAATAATTTTTAATCAATTGTAAATTATTTTTATTATCTTTAGCAAGTCAATAAAAAACATTTTTGAAGTACAGTCACACAAAAATTGAAATATCTAGTCTTACTTATTAATAATTATTAATAAGTTATTATTTATTTTATTTAAGACTAAAATTAATTTTAAATGTCACAAAGTTTGTTTTTTAATTAAAATTTTTTATTAATTCAATAAAAATTTTTAATTAATTATTATTATTTTGTCATCTGTGAAAAATGATAAAAATTATATTTTGTTTAATATTAAAAATTATTTAATCTTTGTAATGTTAAAAAAAAGATGAAAAAATATAGAAATTTTTTAATTTCTTATTGTTTAGACAAAAACATATGGAAAATGTCAAAAACAATTTATAAACAAATTAAAAATATTTCTTATTTATGTTTTTTTTTTCAATAATTAAAATATTTTAGCCTTATCTCAGCTTTATGTAAAATTTAGCATAATCATCACTAATAAACTACAGTATTTGCGCTAACATTATCACAATAAAACATCATACTAAAGTTAAGTAAAAACATTTTACAACTTAAATTTCTGATAAACTATTTTGATTTTTGTGTAACTGTAACTCTAATTTGCAAATTTTAGTGTGACGTTTACTGGTGATTAATTAGGAAACGAGAAAAAAGTTTTGGATTTCATAGAAACTAATCAAATACATAATAAATAACATTAAAAATAACTCATTTGCTTCAAATGTCTGCTCTTTAAGCATCTAAACACATTAAAATGTTGTGAAAAGTTGAATTTAATTTGTGTGAAATGAGGCCTAAAATTATTAAAAATCTAAAATGGGATGAATCGTATCTTAAATATTTGGTCTTGCACATATTTTTCTCTTTACTTATGGTTTGTCTTAATATTTTTTACGTAATTATACCAAAAATATTGATTTTATTGTTTATCCAAAAGGTGTTCGCAATTGTATTATTAATTACATCAAATGGAGTGTCGAATAAAACTCATAAATATATCGACGACTTTAGCCAAACAAATGTCGTTAAAGTATCGATAGCTTTAACTTTCACTTCATTCGTCATTACATTAATTGCATTTATCGGCTGTTGTGCTACTTATAGTAAAAGCAAACTTATTCTTGTTTTGGTAATTATTTAAATGTTCTTGCCTAATTGAATTTGCTTAAATTAATTTGTATATTAATTAAATAGTTTTGCGTTTTATTGACATTACTAATAATATTGGAGATTTTTTGTGCTGTTCTTAGTTTTCGTTATGTGGCCAGGGTAAGTTTAAGAATATACACAATATATATACAATATAAGAATACTGATTAATATAACTATAGCTGAAAAATAAGAAAATCGAAAACCAATTCAAAGATCTGACTTTAAAATATGATTGGGTTAACGAAACGTCTGATATAAATAGCAATGTTATAGTGAATGGAATTCAGAGCAAATATAGCTGTTGTGGAACTGATTCATACAAGAGTTGGGATGAATTGAGGCCTCAGTCTATAGATAAGAATTTGTATCCATTCTCTTGCTGTCATAATCTTGTAAATCAGAATATATCAGATCTTTGTATCAAAGATCGCGTTAATCAAACGGTAACTCATTTGTGATTTAATTCAATGTTAGAGTTTATTACATTAAGAAATTTGTACTTGTTTATTTTATAGAATTCTTGCAATGATTCTCTAAATGAAGAATTAAATCGAATAAAAAGTTTGGTTTCAGTAATGGCTGGAATGACAATAACTAATACAGTTATAAAATTAATTGGAATTCCTATCGTTTGGTATTTTGGTCGACAACTTCCAGAAAATTTAATTGTTTAAATTGATCTCACATATTTTTCATAAAAATGTTTTTTATTTTTAATTAATTTATTATAATTGAAATTATCTTTTTAATTACAACAACTATTTATTAAGAAAAGATATACAGGATACTTTGTAATAATTAGTTTGTTTAATAATGTTTGAAAAGTTAAATTATATTAAAATTTTTATTTTTATTGTTTTAAGTTGGATAAGAATGAGTAATTGTATATTATACATTATGACATTTGTTATCATGCATATTGCAATGTATATATAAATAACAAAGTGATAATAAAAAAAAAAAATTACTCATAACAACACATAAAACATTTTGAATCTAAGCGACCATAAATAAATGATATTTAAGATCATTCTAGCTACATGTTTTTGAACTAACCATGAGTGCCGTTTACTTGTTCACGGCTTTAAGAAACTTGATTACTTTTTTTAGAACAATTAAAGCAATTAAAAGCTAACTATATTAGTTTTAACCGCAATTGGGGGCGTTAGGGGGCTTTTTGGCTGTATTGTTTATGCATTGTAAAATATAATTTCTTTATAAATCATATGCAAACTGTTTACCAATTGACTCAAAAATTAGTATTTTTATTTCTTTTGTCTTAAAATAATGTTTCTAGTTATTTTGAATAGTTTTTATCATGCCACTTAACCATAAAACCCAAAATCTTATTTTCTCCCCATAAAGCCAAAAAGCCCCCTAACGCCCCCAATTGCGGATAAAACTAATATAGTTAGCTTCTAATTGCTTTAATTGTTCCAAAAACAGTAATCAAGTTTTTTAAAACCGTGAACAAGTAAACGGCAATCATGGTAAGCTTTAAATATATATGTTTTCATATATAATAAATTCATAGGTTTTTTCTTGCAAATTTATAAATACTCAAAAATTGATATTAAACAGTAAGTTGAATGAATGTGTTGAATTCTTTGTGACTTATTATGAAAAAAAATTGGTTTTATATTGAAATATGAAAATATTGTTAACCAGAAAATAGAGACTAATGCGAACATAACTTTTTTGAGAAACACATTACATTGTAGAAACGCATCTCCAGAATCGTTATAATCGTTACCGTCTTTACAGTGCTTACAGTCCTTAAAGTTGTTTCTAATTGAAGCAATAAATTCTATTTGTATTGCTATTTGAAGTAACTCTTAATGTAAGCAATAAATTGTAACTCAAGTTTGAACACAATAATAGTCTAATCCCTCCCAAATAAGTTATATAAAATATTATTAATTCTTAACAACGATTAAACCAAATATGAATGAAGTCCTATAACTAATTTGTTTTTATTTCGACTTTTTTACGTCATTCAAATCAATAGAAAATTGTCGAACAAACTGATGGAAAACTTTTCTCAAAACACATATAGAATCAGCTCTTCGTGAAGTACATCAAAACTAAGCAATCAAAAAATTTTAGATAAAAGTTCATCTAGTTTCTTATTTTATATTATAAAAGCAAAAATAATTTTTAACACGATAATTTCTATTTAATACAATTAATTAAATAATTGTAATTATTTTTTAATTTAATTAACTTATTATTTGAAAGTCTTATCTAAAGTTTAAAACGAGTGTTTGAGCATTAGTTTATGCTTTTTTAGTAAAAAACATTTTTTACAATTTTTTGTTCAAATTATTTTAATAATATTTTTAGTTGTTTTGAAGAAATGCAACAAAAGTTTCAGTTTTATAAGACATTTGGTTCTCTTCTATACGTCTGTTATATAATATATGTATTGTTTGAAAGTCTGAATACATCAGTCAATGCAAACAATGATATGAAAGAGTCCTCCAATTGGAACACAATCTTTAGTCTTCGAAGCGATGAGGACTGGAAGCAGTTCTGGCACTCGGAGAAGCACAAGAGATGTTACCAGGATTTGGTCGATCACATGGAGTGGGTTTGCGATAAAGACATTTACAAACTTCGCCGGAAAAGGGATCTTATCGAAGGTAATGCGGATTTGAGATTAGATGCATTTGATTACGAATTCTATATTTCGTGATTTAGTCGAGACTTTCACAAATAGTCCATTCCTTTCCCCGAAAGAGGCGAATATGTTTGGAATACTTCGCTTCAAAAAGTCAAACAACCGAAGAGTCAGCAAAAGAGGAATCATTGATGAGTGCTGTAATGGAGCCGTCGGTTGTTCCTGGGAGGAGTATGCTGAATATTGCCCTGCTAATAGAAGAGTTAGAACATAATCAATTACTTTGATTAATTGTTTTTTGATTGTTTAATCAATTTTATAATTATTATTTTGCATTAATTAGTTATTTTATTAAAATCAGGAAAAAGCAATTAATCTCAATATACTCTAAAATCATAAATCAATTGAGTTATTCAATTATCTGACATTTGTTCAAGTTATAATTTTACTGATTTAATAAATTTCAAATAATAACTTTTTCGAATAAAAGGATAATTTTGAAATATGAGTTTTTAAAATAAACTCAAGATGTATCAATAATAATTTAGAATTGGCTTTAATTTTCTTAAAACAGCAAAAATTTAGAATTCAGTCGATTAAGAAAAAAGAGATAAAGAGAACATTTTTATGTTTAAAAAATCTATATAATTGTAATGCAATTTAATTAAATTTAACAAGAATTAAGAAAAATTATTTAATTTTGGCCAAATTTCAAAAAATGTAAGTACCGTAGTACAAATCGTAGAAGATTTCTCTTATCTTTCCGCCCATTAAATGTCAAGAAGAATAAATGCCATTTTTTAAAATTAAGAGGAATTTTTAACTAATTTTTTTCATTGGAATTTTTGTAAAACAGTCAAGTAAGTTTACTAACAAGGAATGTTAAACAAGGCCCGCCTCCTATTATCAAAATTTTTAGTCGGTTAAAAGTCCTTCTAATACAGATCATATTTATGAAAAAATTATCGGTGGAAAGTAAAAGACAAAAAATTTATGTGGAAAACAAAATATTTTTTCTAACTATAAATAATCCATTTTTTAAATAATTTAAATAAAGCTAATTTTATTAATTAAACTGTTTTTAAAATTTATTTATTATTGATACTAAGATATTTATATAAAATAGGTCATATTATATAAAAAACTTGAGAATTTTATATCAAAATTAATTATTTTCAGTTTTTTTTTAAATATTTTGTTTGCCACATAAAATTTTTGTCTTTCACTTTCCGCTGATAATTTTTTCATAAATATGATTTGTATTAGAAGGGTTTTTAAACCACCAAAATTTATGGTAATAAGAGGCGGGGCCTTGCTTAACATTCCCTGTAATTAATCCAATTTATTATTTAATTATTTTAACTAAAATAAAACATTAACATTTAATAAAATAGACAAATTAACTTACCAACAATAAGTTATCATCTCACATATTAGTATTAAATATATGTACATATAAGGTGAAATATACTACTTTTCTAAATTTGGTTTAAAGCTCATAGGTACGGTACATAAAGCAAGGTAAACCCAAACTCTAATAATTAACTCAAATTGTTTTAAAATATAATATTTTAATTGAATAAATTTTTTAAATATTTAAAATTAATGTCTTTGTCTTCTTCCGATTCAACGTTATCATTGTCTTTATCATCGGTTGTTTCGAAATGATCTTTAATTTTACAAAATTTCTTAGTTTTAAATACAAGTTTTTATTCCTACGGTTACTAGTAAACCTACAACAAATAAAAGACTTTTTGATAAATTCTTCAGAAATATTATTCCAAACAATTGAAACTTATTTAACTACAACTTCATAGCGTTCAAATTAATAATTTCAAAACTTATTTTAAATAGAATTAATTAAGATATATTTTATTTATACATAAATATTTTAAACGACTTTAATAGAAATGAAAATTTTTAAGTTAAAAATATGTTACTATAAGCATATGATTTCTTATTTCTATTTTAGTTTTAAATAGTTTATAGACTTTTTATATCTTTAATCTTTGTACTTTAATTTCTAATGTTTTATTTAAAATATTTGATTGAAATTTATTTTCAAAAATGACTAATTTTCTTCATTTTTAAGTATATGTACACATACCCCAAAATGAAGCCTAAACTCACCTTATATGTACATGTGAGGTAATACGGTACTATTTTATGCATAAATAAAAAAAATAATTTTTGTAAAAACCAAAATTAAAAAATTTATCTTGCGCAAAACAACTTTTAACTAGTCTGTTGCAAAAATATTTATATAATTTATCTTAAAATATATTTCAAAAATAGCCATCTATGTAGCTAATTAAATCTTTAATTCATGTTTGCTTAAAACATTGTTTGCAATAAAATATAATTTTGTCAAAAAAAAACTTAACTCAGGTTAAACAGATTTAAAATTGCAAAGAATATAAGTTAGTTGCTTATATTTATTTATAAACTCTTAATATTATTGTAGATCTTTTAGATTCAAAACTTTTTAATTCACTTATTTGTGTTAATATAACTACAGTATTGACGTCAATCGTGAATATCAAGTAAATTAAAATATAATTAATTTTGCAAGTTTAATATATTTTAATAAATTTATTGCATTTTTCACTATATTTATTTGTAACTTTGTTAATTAGTTTCTGTTAACAATCATATTCTATACAGCTTTGACTTATAAGTTTTGCAAAGCACTAAAAGAGTTTATATTTTAACATTTATTTTACATCATTTTAGAGAATATAATATAATACTGTATATTAAAAATAGTAACTAAATTATATCAATTATAATTTAATAAAATTAATTTAAACATATATTTATTTTATATGCTATAAAGTTTAATAACATTAATAATTCTAAATTGATACTGTAGCTTTTTAAGCGATTTAAATTTTATTTTCATTTTAGAGAAATTTCAACTTTTGTTAACATATTTAATAAAAACAGTTTAAGCGATGTCGGCCGAATCAGAAATGGCTAAAATCTTTTACATTTTTTTTAGTTTTTCAATTAATTCAATAAGAGATTAAATTTAGCATGCAAGAATAAAGCAGGTACTTATTTTCTTAACAAAAACTTAATGGAATATGTTTTCTTGGTTATTTCTGAATGAAAAAATATATAAGTTGTTTTTTACGAGTTTGTTGACAAATAAAAATATATGTTTACACTGAAGTTGTCAATATTCGACTATAAGTTATCAATCTTTTAATTAATTAAATTTTATTGTATTCAAAGGTTTTGTGTTTTTCTATTTTGTGTTGTCTTGTAATTACAAAAACGCTAGCGTTTTAACTAAATTTAAACTGTTTAATTTATAAATTTTATATTTAATTTGTTTTTTAATTTTGCCAGTTAAATTAAAAACAGTAAAATTTCTTATATTTGTAACGTTTTCCTTAATTATGAGTCAACTTTGTTATCAAATTAAGAGCAAATTAAATAAGAAATTTGTAAATAAAGTAATTAATGGTAAAAGCAATTCGTTTCGATACGAAAGAGATATATAAAAACAAAAATATTATTCAAAAGACGAGTATTTGATTGAAACAAACCACTGAAAGTTGATTGGAATCGATATACGACTGGAAAAACAACAGAAACGACTGAATTGAATATAGAGAAGATAACTAATAATTGTTGTAAAGACAAACCGTTATCTAAATATTTTTGTTATTTTATATTTTTAATTTTACTAAAATATATGTTATTTCGGAACAAATATACTTTACCAGGAACTTTAGATAAATTAATGAAAATTTTATCACCAATGCAGTTTTTGAAGCTGATTCAGAATATGCAAGAATTTTTTGCCGATCCGTTCGGAAGTTATGAACAAACAAAAATGTCTCAATTCATATATGATTTTACTGTAAAATTAATATAAAATTCATTTAAGTTTTTGGTACGTGGTTATTTTTATTATCAAGAATTTAAACAATTGAGCTCTGGAATACATTACACCGTTATTTTTCAAAATAGGCTTTAGTATAAAGGCCTTATTATTTGCGTTAAAACCTAGAATCAAAACAATTGATAAAATTTCAAACAAATTTACAAAAATTGCACTAGTTTATTGTAATAAATTTTTTTTAATAAGAATAACCATTTTATCAATAAATTAATTAAAATAAAGATTTAATAATAATAAGCTTTAAATTTGTTTGCAATTTTATCAATTGTTTTGATTCTAATTTTTACTAAGTCTAACTTTATTTTATTAAATTTAAGTAAAATTTGTAATTTAGTTATTTTAATAGTCTTAATAAATATTGTCTAGTTATTTAGATTGGTATAAATATATACTTTACAATAATTATTTTATTAATATTTCTAATGCTGCCAAAGCATCTGCTATTTCAAAGGCTTTATTATAAACTCGTAATTTATGGCAAAAATATTTTGATTTCATTTTTATCTGAATTTAATGATATTTTGATTATTTTGAAAACAGAGATAAGACTAAGAAATGGTTTGATCTTAAGGTGAGATTCGTTACAATGAAAGCAATTTTCATTCAAATATATTATCAAATATTAATAAATTGTGCGAAAGTGTATTGAAGTGAAGATATAATGAATGTATTGACCAAAAGCTCTGTCCTATTAGTGTTATTATCATTGAGTTTGAGTGAGAAGTTAGTGATAGGGATAGAACCGATCAGTTCGTCTATAGTTGCGGTGTTGGGAGCACTCGGTTTGGGAGCTATTTACTCGACTTGGGATTACCTCAAGTGCTCTACTCATGAGTGCTGTCACGGATTGGGTGACAATAAGGCATTTGTTAAGGGAGAGGAGGGTTGGGCGAGAGAGCCGTGGATTGACTACGAGCTCAAACAACTCGAGCAGAACCTCAATACCGAACTTCATGGCCAGCATTTGGTTAAGAATCTGATCACTAAATCGATTCGAATGCATATGAAGAATGAGAACCCGAAGAAGGCTTTAGTTCTATCTTTTCACGGGTGGACCGGCGGCGGAAAGAACTTCGTTTCGGAAATAGTGGCCAAAAGTCTATTTCGAAAGTTTCGCGAATCCGGAAAAAGTAGTTTTGTTCGACATTTGATTTACACTCATTTCAACACTAATGACAAACAATTGTTGAGACAATGGATTAGAGACAATGTGACCGAAGTAGTCAAGGCCTGTCCCCGAAGTCTGTTCGTCTTCGACGAGATCGACAAACTGCCGGTCGGTGTCATCGATGTCCTCAAACCGTTCATTGATTACAACAATTACGTCGATTCAGTTGATTACCGAAAAACGATATTTATTTTTTTGAGGTTTTATTGTATTATTAATAACTTAATTAAATTAATTTAAATGAAAATTGCATTAATAGCAATACTGGCGGCACAGGCATCACCAAGTTGACTTATGAGTTCTACCTAACCGGCAAAGAGAGGACAGACATTACAATCAAAGACTTGGAACCACTCATCACTTCGGGTGCTTTCAATGAGAACGGAGGGCTCTATAAGAGTGATATCGTTGAGAAGAACTTAATCGATGCGTTTGTTCCGTTCCTTCCACTCGAGAAAAAACATATAAGACTTTGTATTATTGATTACCTCAAACAGCGCTACAATAAGTCCAACCCTTCCGTAGATCCGGGAGAAGAGTTCATTAGAAATGTATGATTTGTTTAACTTATTATCAGATTTTGTGATAAATTAATTAAAACATAAATTGACCGAAAGGTGTCGAACGAAATGGAATTCGATCCGCCGGACACTCGCATCTACTCCAAGACCGGCTGTAAGAGAGTCAGCACTAAAGTCGATGTTTTCATGTGATTTCATAGTATTTATTAATTTTGTTTTTTAAGTCTTATTTATATCATTTTAGTTCATTTCGAATGAATATTTTTTATACATTAATAAAGTTTATAATTATATTAAAACGTTTTTTGAATGAAATCTAGAATTTATTCGATAATCAAAAGGCACAACAATTTCAATATTAATTTTCTAATAAATGGAAAATATATTTTAGTTAACAATAAATAGTTTTATGAATTTATAATCTTTTTATACATTTTTGTCGTAAAAAAGAATTAAAAAGAAATAAGAATTAAAAAAACGAAAAAACAAATGAGATATCAGAGGCCATTAGCGCTTTCTTCGTCATTGACATCGAGTCCATCCTTCCGATAGTCATCGATAACAAGAGCTGCTAATTGAGGTCTGGTTCCCAACCCAAACAGAGCCCGTATTCCACAGCTTTCTATCGAATATCTATTGCTTTCGTAGGAAAGACAGTCATAACCGAAGATTTCGTGTTTTAGCTTCAATTCCGGTTCAATCGCTCGCATTATAAATAGTTTTTTAATCGATTTATTGGTTTTTGTATCGATTTGTTTGTTATAATTAATAAATAGATTATAGACATCGATGTGAGAGCTGTAATAAATGCTTCTTTTGAGGAACTGTTCGTTTCTGACTATAGGCAGCAATTGTTGCGATACTTGACGTGCTTTGAGATAATCAGACAAATAGAACGAAAAGTGATTATAATTAGTTGATTCGAAATATCCGTTGTCTTTGCGAACGTCGAAGTTCTTGAGTGGTTTGACTTGACTTCTGAGTCGGTATTCGACGAAAGGGATCGGAAAGAAGACTTGATTTGATTGGATTGTATTGAGTCGAACGCGATTCAGGAAATCGAGACTTAGAATCATATTCGGCCGACACTGGAGTAGAAGTGCGTCCGAAAAGCTTTTCGACATCTTTTTGGCTAATATATCAAAATAAGCCAATTCTGTCGGAACTCTATTCTCTTTGGCACTGATTATCGGAATCCAAGCGATCTTTGCGCCGGAATTCTTGTATTTGGTCTGCAGTTGTGTCGCCTCTTCTTTGATTCGTATGTATTCGTCGTTTTCATCATTCGTTTTGTAGACTAAGACCAGAATCAGAACTGTTCGGTGACTCGACTTCTTGAGGCATATATTGGTGTATTGATTGAAGAAAGAAGAAGTGCTCTCAATCTCATCGACACTTCTGATGGTGAGTATCAAAACGATTCTAACACTTTCGGTAACGTAAGGCACGTTTGGAATTAATTCAATTTTGTTGAACGACTTAATCACATGTAAGCGCTTTATGTCCGCAAACGCTCGCAAACGAAAGTCGAGTACGTATTCCATACCTCGAAATGCGTCGAATTTCTTATATAAGTTCACAATTTCGAACTTCTCGTCTGTTATTAGGTTTTGGTATTTGTTTCGAAAGAATTCTATGCATTCAGACTTCACTTCAGATAATTCAATTGTTTCAATTGGATTGAGTGGAAGCGTTACGTCGAAGTCATTCGGCATAAGACTATGAGATTCGTTATAATATGTCCAACGAATCACTTCGAACCGATTGGTCGGCTTAAGCGAACGCTCGACTCCTATTGGCCACTCCAGGCCTGACTCGTTGTCGTTTGAGGTAATTATTTGATTTTCAATTGTTTCTAATTTACTAATCGATTCATTAATAGATTTTTGGCATAAAATTAAATGCAATTTAAGGTAAGTATTGATATGTTTGACCGGATATACAGTCAAAGAATTGTAAAGCATTTCAAAGTTGAGTATATTTTCATCAATTTCTTCAGAATCAGAGTTGAGTTGATATGAAAGGAAAGTGTTTTTCGTCGGATTCGGGTATTTATTCCTAAACCGATTCAAACAATTCGGGTCTAAATTGCACTTTAATAGTAGGGATGCACTGAACAAAACACCGGATTCTAACCTATCGTTTGGATTAGAGTCTAATTCGTAATTAATTTCTTTGTTAACGAAATTGTTTGAAATGATTGGCGAAGAGAATATGTATTGACTGACAGAGAAATTGGTTAAGAATTTGTATAAATTTTTTTGATTTACAAAAGTTTTATCGCTTATAATAAATACGAAATTAAAGTTTTGGACAATTCGTGTCTTAAATAAATAATTCAAAATATTTAAGTACTTTGGGTTCGGTCTAAGAAATGGCACTTCAATTGACTTCGTGTTCAACACAACCACCGAATCGTCGTTCCTGTAGTGGTTCGGATCCAAACCGACCCCTAATTCGTCCAAAAATAGCATCACTTTATCGGAAAACTCTTCAATCGTTTGATTCAATAGATATGAATTCGAGTTAAAGACATTCTTCGGATTAGTCGACAACTGGACACAAATCAATAGATTGTCTTTGACTTCAAGTTCTGTAGAAAAATATTTTGGTCTAAAAACTCTTCGATTGATATGTTTTGTCTCGAAATGGGTTTGACTTTTGTTGAGTCGAATGACAGGATTGTAGTCATTGTTAACTATCGCTGAATACCAGTTATTGCTGTCGTAGTCGGCCATCGATGGTCTCAATTGATGGCAATCTTCGATCAAAGGCATCACAAACAGCGATAGTATGACTCCAGTCGTCACTCCTATTAGGAACCACTGCTTCCTCGAGATTACCATTGATTGCATTTCTTCGCCACAACTTTAAGCCATTTATTACTAATTTTGAATTTATTTAAAACTTTTTTATCTTAAAAATCATATCTTTTTTATTAGATTCGATTTAATAATAAAAAGTTTCGAAACATTAATCTTGGAATCAATTGGTGACATCACTTCCATTAAAGTAAAGACAATTAGTGTTAAACCGAATTAATTAATTGTTTGAAACTTAAAAGCAATGAATCACTGAATGATTCGATGAATTCATTGTTTGATTCAGATGTAGTCACATATTATGAGTTGTTATGTTTGAAATAGTCGTCAAAACAGTTGAGAAGGACTGCCATCACATGTCTCTCAATCGCATTATTTACTCGAATAGCAAAATATTTTATTAAAAACTTTTTTCTTTTCCTAAAATGATTTTTTAGTGATTAATCATTTAGTTTTGAAAGTTTTTCACTCAATTCTCTGCTATTTTTAAAAGTGTTTAATATTTGAATATATTTTTACAATTTGTCCGGAAAATGATATTTGAATCAAACTCTTTATTAATGAATAAATGTTTTCTAGCAAGAACATTGATTGCAGAGTTGATGTTTCAGTTGCTTTCTATATATTTGGCCAATACTTAAACATTTGGTTTAACTTTTTTGCAAAACTCTTTCCTTAATCTAGATTTTGAAACTTTTAAATCGAATTCTTTGAATATTCAAAACTATTTTTAGAGTTTGAAAACTTTTGAGATAACAAATCACAACATAGACTGTAAAATGACTTAACACATAACAAATCATTTTATTTAAAATAAATTACTTTCCGTTAAATTCAAATTAAGATAAGGAAAAGGTTTTAAAACATTGAATTAATTGTATTTATGTTTGGATTTAAATCTAAACAATTTTTTTTGCAAATGATTTAAACAACTTTCAACTCAATTGATATAATTTGAGGCAAACTTTTTTGAGGAAATGAGTGTTATGTCTGAGATTACAGGAAAAATCTAAATATGTTTAGGAAAATACATTAATGTTTTTGTTTAGTCCATATTTTATGCTAAAAATATTTATAATAATTATTACATTAAGAAACAAACATTAAATAAATGATTAAATAGCGTCGATCTCTTGTATGTTATTTAATAGAAATATTTCAAAATCTGTTTAATTTACAGTTTTTTGATAACTATTTGACAGAACGAATGAAGATTTTTAATTCTAATGTTATTAAATCAAACAAAAATAAACTATACTTTGAAACCCAAATTGAAAACCAAACCTAAATAGCATCTTTATTTTAATAATATTCTAATCACTTTAAACTACTTTAACGTCTTTGCCATCACTTTTTAACAGTTCAAACGCATCCAATGCCTAATCTATTCTGAATCGATGCGAAACTAAAGCTTTAAATTCAGTTTTCGGCTCAAAACCAATTTAACTGATATTTGAAAGCTTTGAAACAATATATTGTAAACTATTATTCATTTTTCAATCCGGTGGCAAAACTCTGACTGATGTGTATAACTTTGGAGGGCAACTATGACTCCTGGAGTCATTTATTACTTACGTTTTCTATACTAGGATTATAGTCACCGTTTATAAAAGATTGTTATTGTTATAATCAAAATTGTATACAAATTATAATAAGAATCTTAACTTTTTTAATTTGAGTTGCTCTCCAGTGGTTTATAATATCTTCTGAGAGAACCGTCCATTCATTAGCGGCAGATCTCGTGTCTGAATGTTCGCAAGTGGGTAGAGATCAGAGATTGAGAAAAGGGAATCAGCCAAAACCCCCCTGATTTTGAAAATTTGGATTTATTCCCCCCCCCCTTAGCATTTGGTCCGAGAAAAGGTACCTCCTCCTTCGACTTTTTGCCGGCGGCCGACAAATTTTTTGGGTTTTTTGACCAACATTTGAAAATTTTTCCAAAATTGGTGCTAAATCCGGTTTAAATTCAGTTAAATTAACTAAATTTAGTTTAAATCCAGGTAAATTGGGGGAAAATTTCATCATAAATATTTAGCGTTTCAAAGTTTTTTGAGCGTTTTTAGAAACCCCCCCCCCCCCCCCTGATCCTCCCTGGATCGGCAGACCTTCTCAATCTCTGGTAGAAATTATAGCGGCCCAGACTTCAAAATTCACATTTTTGACAGGGAATGGTGTTTTCTATGACCACTCTTTCGTTTAAAAAAAAAACACTTTTGTAGAAATATAAACAGTTTTTCCATTATAGAGAACAAATTGGTTTTGTTATATACTCTAATATATTTTAAGATTGCTTATTTATTTGTGTCAGTGAACGAGTCAACCGATATTTCAACTGATGATGCAATAACTTTAATAGAGTTGAAACAAAGCAATGCTTTCAATTCAAGGCCAAAATCAAAATATGTTTTAGTATTAAATATAAAGTATTGTTTTGTGTTAGATTGCTTTTTGCTAAAGGGGAAAAGAGCGGGCATTCTGTCCTAGTATATTAGAATTTTAATAATATAAGTTATGTTTATTGACCGCAAATCGCTAAAGCCTAATATTGCTGTTTATTAATTAAGAGAATAAATGTTTTGATATTAAATTGGTGGAGTTTGGCGTATTAATTTGTTAAGCGGGTTTGGACACTTGAATATTTAAACATGGTTTTCTCGTAAATTACATGTTTTAGAATTTAAAAAATTACTCAACAGTTTTAGATATAATTCCACCTATCATAAATCTTTTCTATAAAAAATACAATTTTTAAAATTATAATCACAATACGTATTAACAAATACTAAATTCAATAAAGCAGAAGCACTAAAAAATTAAAAAGTTAAAATAAATATTTTTGAAATTTCAATTTTTAATAAAAAAGAATAGGAAGTTTACAAAATTTTGTACTACAATTTTCCAAAATATTTTCTTTGGTATTTTCCTTTAATTTCTCCAACTTTTAACTTGGTTTTTGAATTATATACATAATCTTATATTAATAAATGTAAGTTATTTTGACTCGCTAAGAGTAGAACAATTAATTATTTAACATTTTGTTAACTTTATTACATAATAATACTTATAATATGTAATTATATAGATTAAACAAAAGTCGGCAATCGTTTTGCTAATAAGACGAAAATTATGTTTGTGACAAGAAAATTGTTTTTATAAATATTTTATTCAATTATTAATTTAGCATTAATATATGTATATGTTAGTGAAAAAAATAATTGAAATATCTAATGTAGTTTGTCTGTAAATTAAGCTTGAAATTCATAAACTGTAAGAAAATATTGCATTTTTGAATTCGCATAACTTTTAAAATACTAAAGTTAGAAGAATAATTTTTGCATATTTTCTTATCATATCATATGCTTTTATAATGATTAAAATTGTTTTAAAAAATAAACAATTTTATCAAACTACAGACAACTCCTTTTTAAAAATTTGTATCCCATTTTTCTAACTTTGTCAAGATTTTTAATTAGGTTTTATTGCATTTTGTACATGTTAGAAATTATAATTATAAAAAAACATAAAAAATATTCCAGTAAAAAGCTCCATTGGCGGTGGTCTCTTTTCTTTATTTCTTTAGTTAAAAATTAGACAATAATTTGAAAAAAAGTTTTGAACTCAAAAATACTAAAAGTAAATGCACATGAATAAATATTTAATATAACTAAATATGCTTTGAATTAATATAGATATTCTAAACTTCAATAATTGATATGAACTTTAAGTACGCCTTCGCTGCCACTCTTCATCACTTTAAAGGCATCCAATGCCTCATCTATTCTGAATCGATGAGAAATCAATGCCTTTAGACTCACTTTTCCGCTCGAAATCAATTGAATGGCTAATTGAAAGCTATAATAAAATTGAAACAAATTGTTCTAATTATTAGATTTGAATCAAAACTGTCATAATTTACTCGTCTTTATAGCGAAAAACGCCGATTAGATCTATTTCATGCATTGCCGCGTAATCCAGAGGAATGCTTCTCTTTTGAGCTCCCAATCCAATAAGTGCTACTTTCCCCCCATTTTTTGTCGCATATATAGCCAAACAATTACTCGACTCAAATCCAGTGCATTCAAACGTAATGTCCGGGTGTTCTCCCATATCTTCGGCGATACTCCTGGCCATTTGCAACTCATCGAAGTGTTTCGGATCAATTAGATATGTCTTGTCTGCACCCAATTGCTCGGCTAATGCTAAGCGACTTTTTCTCACATCAGTAATATATACTTTATTGGCACCATAAGCCTTGGCACAGAGCAAACTCAGAATTCCAATAGTTCCGGCCCCGCAAACTAAAACATTCTGACCTGCAGTCAATTGCACCCTCCGGGCCGCGTGTACGGCTACTGCAAGTGGTTCACACATTGCCCCCTCTTTTTGGTAAGACTTTATTTAATAATTAAACTAAAAATCTATTAAATAAAATCAAAATACCTTCAAAAGAAACATTGTTTGGAAGTCTGAAAATAAGTAATAATTTTTAATACCAGTATAAGATTAAATAAAATATAAAATAAATTTAAACTATAATTTATTCTAATATTTTTATCAAAATTCATTGACTTATATGCCAGGCCTACCGATGACAGAACTTAGACGGATGTGTGTAATATCTTCTAAAACAACCGTCCATTGATGGTAAGCCAAGCGATTGCAAGTTTGAAATAGGGCACAGGTTGTAGCGGCCCAGACGACAAAATTCGCATTTCAAACAAGGAATAGCTATTTCAATGGCCACTCTATCGCTTGCTTTCAAGTCTTTAACTTTGTCTCCAACGGCCAGAACAGTACCGGAGCTCTCGTGACCGATCACGTAGGGCTTTGACACTACAAAGTCTGCCAACTGTCCCTCAGTCCACAGATGTATATCTGATCCACATATTCCGACACTGTTTCGGTTAAAAATTAATAACATTTTTGTATTCAATTATTTAATAAATGCTCAAGTCTAATTAAATAAAAAGCTCATAATTACCAATTTGTCCGAATTAGACATTCTTTTAATGAGAAATAGTTGTGATTTAAGATATAATTTAAAACTTTTAAAATGATATTATGACTGACCGGAAGACTTGAGTGTTTGTGGTAAAGGAGTTTGTTGTAAACGTAAATCACTCTTTCCATGCAATACAAGAGACAAATTATCACTATATTTCTCAATTTCATTCATTTTACTTTTATTTCTATAACTTTTAGCTAAATATTTTTTCTTTTAAATAAATTGTAAAGTTTAGAAAAAGTTTAAACTAAACAGAATTCTCACAAAACAGAAATATTTATTTTGAGATAAAAATATAATATTTTTAAGATTCGTTTGTTTGAATTGATTTAAGATAATGTTTGAAATTTGTTTACTGTTTATAAATTTAAAAATAATTAGGTTAAAGATATAGATTATGTATTTAAAGTTATTTTAAAACTTAATACCTTCTTTCTTATATAATAATAATATCTAGATAATTATTGACAGATATCTAAATTAATAAAAATAATATTTAAAATTTATCTACCAAGTTGCTTAATATTAATGATTAAAACATTTATTTAGGTTAAAAACTTAAAATTTGAAAAATATTTTTTAAAACTTTTTATATTTATTAAATTAAAACTCAATGAGCTTGAAGATTTTATTTAAAAGAATGAAATTGAACTTTGTTTGTCACTGAGATAGTTGGCTAAATAACTCTTCGAACAAATGCAATAGCTACAGTTGGCAATTAACACCAATTAGACAAAAATCCCCCTGACTATAAAAATTAACATTTATTCCCTCTAGGATTTGGTCCGAGAAAAGGTACCCCTTCGACTTTTTTTGACGGCCGCCGAAGACGGCCAGCAAATTTCTAGATTTAAAAAAATTGGGACATTTTCCCCTAATTGGTGCTAAATCCAGTTTAAATCCAGTTAAATTAGGTAAAAATTTATCATAAATATATGGGATGTTTGAGCGTTTTTAGAAAAACCTTTCCTGATACCCACTAGGTTTTTGCCAAGTTTTTAGGAAAAATCTCTCCCCTGATCCCCGCTAGATCGGTCGGCCTTCTCGATTCCTGCTTTTGATAACAAATCAACTGTGCTTTTGATGACTTCATAACTAAAGATTATTTAAATAAAACTGTCACTAAATTAAAATTCAATAAATTTAAAATTAATTAACTGATTATTTTTGAAATATTTTAAAAATAAACTCAAATAAATTGTAAATTTTTTTTAAAAATAAAATAGACAAATCAGCACTTCTCCTGCAATTATATTAAAGCTCAAAATGCTTAAAATTTATTGTAAAAATGACCAATATATTTAGAAAATTTAATTTTAACTTAAAAATTTAATTTAAATATAGTAAATTAAATTTAAAAAATTGCAAATATAATTGAAAGTAGAGTTCCCGCCAAAAATAATAAACTTTATAAATTTATTTTTAATTTAATAATTATTTAAAATTAAGCATATTTGATAAAAATAACTTATAAAAATTTAATAAACC
>JAQFXP010000161.1:0-41414 GCA_034693685.1 Belba bartosi | reverse complement strand
TGGAATTTTCTGACGAATTATTATTTGAATTAAATTGAATTGTTAATTGGGTTGGGCGATTTTGCAAAATAAAATTTCACTATGTATTATACATGTATAATACACGTATTATACATGATGTATTATACACTGTACATGTTTAGCCCAACTCTAATAATGAGAATATTTTCCATCTTTTCCTCGTTTACGAGTCGGAAAATCTTTAAAATCTATTTTATATAAACTTTTTATCATTATATTTCTCGAATGAACCGCAACTATAAAGTTTGGATTTGGTCTCAATTTTATTTCCACAAAAAACACATCAGTTATATAGTCTTTATAAATAAGATCATTTTCAATTTGATATCGACTATCTTGCTCATTATTTAATTGGGCCAAAATAGTAAAACAGATTCTAAAATAAAAATTTTTAATTAAATTAAAATTATACATTAACATTTCAAAATAAAAATCACTATATCTAGTATAAAAGTCAACTAAGTCTTTATCATAACTTGAAAAGGGAGGATCAGTAAAAAATCATTCTACAGTAATTTTAAAATTTGACATTCTTCTAGCATTTGGACAACGTAAATGTACCCCCTCGACTTTTTGTCGGCCCAGAAGGTAGCAGGCAAAATTTTTAAGTTTTTTAAAACAAATTCGGGAAATTTTTTCTAAATTATTGCTAAATCTGGTTTAATTCTAATTAAATTACGTAAAATTTTATTATATTTAAATAAGTTTTTTAAGCTATTTTTGAAATTTTCATTTTTCTGATACTCCCATGGTTTTTTGCCAAAATTTTGGGGGAAAAATTCCTCCCCTGATGTGATTTTTAATAAAAATTGACTCAATGTATATCTAAGAAAATATTACCGAAAATAATCAATTGATCGCTTAATACGAGTAATTTTCTCGCATTCAATGTACAAATCTTTATGCTGAGTTGAGCTTGTTGCATTGAACCAAATTGGACGCAAATGTAAGCAAACATTAAATATATCGTTAAAGTCATACAATATATCCAATTGTTCTCTAATTGTCTGATTGTTAACGAAATCTAATTTTTGTTTTTCCGAATGTTTGTTAATTATTTTCAAAACATCTTTTTTCTCAAAACATATTGTAATCGCCGGAAGAGATATAATCGAAATATTTTCATACGATATAAAAGTTGTCGTTTGGTATGAAAAGTAAATTTCACTGATTTTGTAGATTTGATACAAACATAAAGACAAACAAATTGCGAAAAATATATAATGAAATAATTTTTTATATAATAATATTCTGTTCATTGTTAACACTTTTATCTTATTATAATTTTCTTGATATTAATACAATTTTATGAAGAGTACAACAAAAATATGTAAATAAAATTTAGTTTTTAAAAATTACCAATATAATTTTTATTAACTTAAAATTATTTATTTTTGTTGAATATTTATATTTTTCTATAAAATCTTATTAGTTTTAGAAAAATGTAATCTTGCTAAAACGATATTTTTGTAGTAATATTTGTTTAATTGTTTTAAGTAAATTAATTTTTACACTTTATCCTTACATAAAATAAAAGCATTTGTAAATAAAATTTCTAAATGTTTTTTATTTGAATTAAGTTAAAATAATGTAAAATATTGATTTATTAACTAAAATTTTTTTGTAAAAATCAAAACATTATTTATTTTATCAAAAATTTTTTTATTCGATTAATAATGCGGAAAAATCAATAAAAATAAAATTTAAATTGCTTAATTTTTAAATTTTTAATATAAAGCAAATTTTAACCAAAAAATGTACATAAATTATTAAATTATTAATACTATTTAGTGTTAACTGTAATAACATTATTAAATTATAATATAAAGGGCCTTTATCGATATTTTTAAATTGGGATTTTTATACTAGTATTATAGATCTTATCAAAAGACAACTTTTTACCGTTGGAACCATATTTTAAAAAAATTTAGTTTTCGAGTTATTTAATATCAAAGTTCTGACTTCAAAGGGGATTTATCCAAAATTCTAATTTTCAAAAATTAATTTAATCCTCGTCGCTGATTTATCTTCTTGTGAATTTTTTTTTGAATAATCTGCTAAGAATAAGGAAGTTTTAAACTGAGTCTCCAAGAGAGTTCACGAGATTCTTTGTATTTTTTAAATAGATTTATTATATTGCAACAAGATGTGGTTATATTCGACATTGTCATATTTGAAATAACCAAATTTATATTTTACTTTTTTATTAATTTTTGTTTCTGTGTATCGAGAAATTTTGAAAAAGTTTATAAATCGTCTATTTATTTAGAGTATATCTATGAATCAGAGATTATGGTATAAAAATATTAAACTTTAAAACAGTTATTCAATAAACAGATTTAAGAGGAAAAGGGATAGAAAGGGGTTAATACCATATTATCTACCCCTCCATATGGCCTAAATCCATTTCGCCAATGTGCATTTGGTCAAAATTTTAATGCAAATGGTCTAAATCCTTTTCGCCAAAAAATATATGCATTTTGCCAAAAATATCTCTAAGTTAATCCAAACATAGTTTATACTATAAAATTTGTCATAAAATTAAATGAATTTGACAGTCGCCCAAGACTGCCGGAAAATTAAGAGACAGTGACTTTTTTGCCGACCAAATAGGTAATGCCAATTTTTAAAATTAATATGGATTCCATCTACTAAAGCTTTGCCGTATGTTAATATAATTTTTATTAAATTAAAATAATTATAAGTATATAATATTTAAAATAATTATTTGAAAGAATAATATTGCAAACACTTATTCTGGACAAACTCTATTAATCGGAATAATTATTTTTAAACTTTTAATTAAGACTTTGTTTGGAAATCTCAAATTATAAACTAAATTATATTTATTAATAACAAATTTATAGCAAATTTGTATTATATTTGAAATCATTATTATGGAGAAACCAAACCATAAACTGACATAACTGGCCAGATATGAAATAAACTCTTCTAGATGCATTTTAGGCAAATGCGTGTAAATATTACTCAATGTTTTAGATGGTGTGAGTGAGATATATAATTGATAAAATGTTTCGGATGACTTTTTAACTTCCAAATTATAATACTCTTCATAGCATTGGTTTTGCATTTTACACACGTTTTTGCATTTGTTTGCAATTTCTTGATCTAAACTGATATTTGTTTTATAAAATTCAAATATATTATAAAATTTAATGTTTAATTTCTGATCAGTTAAATAGTTTCCGGGATATTGAGTATAATTGAGTAATTTATAAATGCTGTCAATTCGACAATTATCGATGCAATCACTTCTCGATAAATAAGTATTTTGTCTGTAATTCAAACAATTCGTTTCATATGGTTTCGGCAATGAGTGGACAATAATTCGATTATATTTGAGAGAATAATGAGAATATTTTCCATCTTTTCCTCGTTTACGAGTCGTAAAATCTTTAAAATCTATTTTATGTAAACTTTTTATCATTATATTTCTTGAATGAATCGCTACTATAAAGTTTGGATTTGGTCTCAATTTTATTTCTATATAAAACACATTAATAAAATAATCTTTATAGTTAAGGTCATTTTCAATTTGAAATCGACTATCTTGCTCATTATTTAATTGGGCCAAAATTGTAAAACAGATTCTAAAATAAAATTATTTTTTGATTATTTTAATATTATACAAAAACATATCAACCAATGTTTAAAAAAAATAAAATATTAGATTATTCAGATTGAAAGTTAATCCAGTCTTTATTAACTAAAATGATTCATTTTAGCCATTTTCAAAAATTTATTCTAAAGTTTAAATTCATTAAAGATAAATATTTTAATAATAATCTGTCTGTAATTCGTCAAATGGTCTGAAGTGCAGATATTTCTACTACATAGATTTTGGGCATAAATTTCTGAACTTATCGGTATATATATAATTGTCGCAATTTACTATGATAGAGACTAGTTTATACATTCTCCTTTTCTTATTTTGACATTCTGGTCAATTAATTCTAATTTATAAAATAAATCAAATATTTAAATATTTATTCACAAAATATCTTAATCAACACTTTAAAAAAATGCTTACGAAAGTCAAACATATTATTCAAATAAAGGCTACAGTATTTCGGAACTTATTTTTTTATAATTAAAGAATTCAATAATGATATTCTCACAATGATATCTGATCTATTTAATAACATTTTAGATAAAAATTATTCTTCTAACTGTAAACAATATTGCACTAGGCTACATTTTGTTTCAAAACGTAAATTACAGACAAACTAAATGAGATTTATAAATAATTTTTTCGCTATTACTAACAAATATTAAATAAAAACTAATAATTAAATAAAATATTTATATAAACAATTATATTGCGAAGGGAAATGACATTTAAAATATATAGACAAAATTTTCAGATTGTTATAAAAAAAAATACACAGATATATAGTGGGGTCTATTAACAAGCTTTTTTACTTTAGTACAGTTTAGTTAAAAGAAACTTTTGGGTATTCTTTTATAAAAATAAAATATTTCAAAATTGGCTATTTATTTCTAAAAAGAATTACGCATTTTGTATAAAACTTGGATCCAATCATCTAATTATTCATTTTGTTTATATATATGTATGTTTTAGTGAAAACTTTATTAAAATATCTCATTTAATTTGTCTGTAAATTAAGTTTGAAATTTATAAACTGCAAGAAGATATTGTATTTTTTAATAATGCATAACTTTTTAAATAATAAAATTAAAAAAACATTTTCTGCGTAATCTAATATTATATAAGAATTAGTCTTGATTAAAATGATTTTTAAAAATAAACATATTTTGTGAACTTCCGACATAGTCTTTTATTTTGGATAATAGAAACCAAATAGACTCTTAATCTGTATGATGTGATTCTTAATTAAAATTGACTCAGTGTATATCTAAGAAAATATTACCGAAAATAATCAATTGATCGCTTAATACGAGTTATTTTCTCGCATTCAATGAACAAGTCTTTGTGCTGAGTTGAGCTTGATGCATTGAACCAAATTGGACGCAAAAGTAAGCAAACATTAAATATGTCGTTAAAGTCATACAATATATCCAATTGTTCTCTAATTGTCTGATTGTTAACGAAATCCAATTTTTGTTTTTCCGAATCGAATGACTGTTTGTTAACTATTTTCAAAACATCTTTTTTCTCAAAACATATTGTAATCGCCGGAAGAGATATAATCGAAATATTTTCATACGATATAAAAGTTGTCGTTTGGTATGAAAAGTAAATTTCACTGATTTTGTAGATTTGATACAAACATAAAGACAAACAAATTGTGAAAAATATATAATGAAATGATTTTTCATATATTCTATTCATTGTTGTCTTATTATAATTGTCTTAATATAAATATAGATAATAAAATTTAGTTTAAAAAATTATAAATATAATTTTTAATATTTTAAAATTAATTATTTGAGTTAGATATTTATATATTTTTATAAAATCAATTAGTTTTAAGAAATTTAATCTAGCTGTAATAATATTTAATTAACTATTTTAATTGAATTAATATTTACACTTAATTCAATACATAAAATAAAAATTTTTTTAAATAATTATTTTTAATGTTTTTTATTTAAATTTAAATTAAGTTAAAATATTATTTATATTTATATATACTGTATATAAAATATTAATTTATTTATTTAAAACATTCATTTTGTAAATATTGAAACATTATTTATTTTATCAAAAATATTTTTATTAAATTAAATATAAATTGTTTAGATTTTACGTAATATAAAGCAAATATTAATCAAAAAATGCACATAAATTATCAAATTGCTTTAGTAAAAATTGTACAGTTTATAAAGTAAAAGTAAAATCAATTTATTTTCAAGATGACTAACTAATCGTCTCAATACTAAAATTATTATGTTTACTTATTTTGAGTTGACTAATGCCTAAATTAATAAAACAATAAAAATAATTATTAATTTTTTAATAAAAAATTTTTTGCCCTTGAGTGCACTGGTGCTAATGCCTAGGTAGGCCATGCCAGTGTCCTCTTTTTTAAAGATGTAATTAAAATGTAATTTTAAAATCAATAAATATTTTTTATAGTTATTTTTTATTTAAATAATGCATTGACGTAATTTATTGTATTATTTTAATTATTTAATAATATAAATTTTATTTATATCAATTAATTATTAATTACCGTATCCCCGCGCATACACTTGCAGTGCCTATATAAAGTAAAGCAGACCATATGCCCTTATACCCCGGGTATACCGACATGCCGTTATAGGTGAGGAATAAAATTAGTTTTTTAAATGTTTCTACCATTAATGTAAAAAAGTAAAATTTTTAAATATTTGAATTACTGCATGTGTTCAATTATGTATTGTTTGTTTTTATTAAAATAATAAATAACCAAAATTATAAACTTTATAGATATTACAGTAAAATAACAAATTTCTTTTTTAAATTTTAGTTTTTCTCAAAAACAGTTAAAATATTGTTAATTAATTTGTAATTAATATAATTAATAATAATTATTTTGTCAATTTACTAATTACAGTCTAACCTTGTTATAAGAAACACCTCGGGACCATAATATCTGTTTGTTATAACGAGGGTTTGTTATAAAAAAAATTATAGAATTTTCTCATATTTGGAATTATTTTTATTAATGAAAGTAAAGCTCAAAATACAAAATGTTTTAATTATTTGACATTTAGTTAGAATTTTGAAAGAAATGAGTGATAAGTGTTTGCTTAACATTAGATTTGTTATTAATAATCAATTTTTCAAAATTATTCAGTAAGTCGTAATAAGAATTGTCCACTTTTTCAAGTGAACCCAAATATAGTCGCAATTCATACACTTTTTAAAGCTTGATATTTAGAGGAATTACGACAGATTCGGCCGACTCTTCAATACTATTATCCAAACCAATAGTTTCCGAATCCGAATCGGTTTCGACTAAAGTTCGAACAGAATCCACGATATCTTCTTCGGTTAGCTCTTGTCAACAAATTACGTTATCATCAAATGACACAAAATCATCAAAACTAGTAAAATCTGTATTAATTGAATTGTTTATCTGATCCCAACTTTCAGTTACAACCGATAGTTCTTCACATGTATTGTAATCAAAACTAAAGTCAAATTCAATTCCACAGCATTTGAAGCAATTTTGAAATACAGAAATAGGAATATCTTTTAAACTGAAAGACATAAAGTGAATGGCATTTAAAAGATTAATAGTTTTGATAACATTTTCCGAATTATTATTTGCATTTAAACGCTCTATAATATGTTGTAAAAAGATGTTTCGATATCTTTGCTTAAAACTGCAAATAATGCCGGATTCTAATAGTTGGGTACGAGAAGTCAAGTTCGGTGGAAGAAATAAGAGCTGAATGTTTGACAAATTTAGATTTGGATGACTCGAACAGTTGTCCAGAATTAGTAAGACTTTTCGATTCTGTTTTCGATAAGTGTTGTTAAGTTTTGTCATTAGGTTTTCGAACAAATCAGATGTCATCCCGTAAAGTTGTAATAATATGCAAAAATCGGCAAATTTTTAATTCCTTTAAAACATCGAAAACTTCGACTCTTCCCGATAACCACTAAATGACGTTCAGATCCGTCAAAGTTTACAACCAAAACAACAGTTACTCTATCTTTACATTTCTTATGTCCTTTAGTTGGTTCGCCACTCATTGCATATGTTTTGCTTTTTGTTAATCTCCAGAATATTGCCGTTTCGTCTAAATTGATGACATCTTTTGACTCATACGATTTGATTATCTCTTTTACCGATTCTTTCTATTTTTCGACCATTTCTTTGCTCACAGACTCTGATTCTCCACTTTTTGTATTAAATTTAATGTTATGTTTCTTAACAAAGGCGCTAATAAAACCATTACTCGTTTTGAAATCATTTAAATCCAATTGTCTCGCGAAATCTAATGCTTTAGTTTTGAGTTTATGTCCTGATATGTCCGCTCCTTGTCTTCGAGTCGATTCAAACCAAATATATAACGCTTTGTCTAAATCTTCTTAATTTGATAATCGATTTTTTTTCACAGATTTTAATTGTTTTTTCTTTAGATTTTGAGACAAATTAATAATAATATCTTTTTGTTTTAAAATATTACTAATTGTTGACTTGTTTTTCAATCCATGATTTGTCACTATTTTATCATATTTTACACCATTTTCCACATCTTTTAAAATATTTAATTTTGTTTCTAATGAATAGTTTTGTCTTTTTGAAGACATTTCGACAAAAACTGATTTATAGATAAAAACACAAATATAAACATATTTTTTATTGATTTGACTTAAATATTGATTTTATTTAAAATAAAATAATAATTGTTTTGTAATTTATTTATTGATAAACAGTTATCTAAATATGTAAAATATTTTGTTTGTTATAAAAAAGCACTATTTGTTATAGAAGATCTATGATTAGTAGTTTGTTATAATAAGGTTTTTCTTATAACGAGGTTTGTTATAACGAGTTAATTTATTATTAGAGCTATAGCTTTGGTACTCCGTTCCTGTGATTTAGTTTGTTATATCGAGGAGTTTGTTATAACAAGGTTTCTTATAACAAGGTTAGACTGTATAACAAAAGTCTTGCTATTTTTAAACATTTATAATAAAATTATTCTAAAAATAAAATTTTGTATACCTCACTCTATATGGGCATGCCCATAACACCATAAGTGTTTTTTTTTGTAATTATGGTCAAACTCACTTATAAGGGCATGCAAGTGTATGCGCAGAAATACGGTAAAAAGACTAGGTTTAGACACACTTTCTACTACATTTTGATTTAGCCTCCAACCGGCCTTTTTTCCCAGCCTTGCTACTGAATCATTTAGTAATGAGAGTTGCATATTTTGCTAGGCTAATTAAAAATAATTATTTTTTATGTTTCAATGTTATTTTATTATAATTTATAATTATATAATTGATACATAATGTGAAAAAAACTAATTATAAATAACAAAATAATTTGAAAACAGTTTAATAAAAAAAACATATCTTTAAAAATATAAACCAAAAAATTTATAACAAATATAACAAAATGTAATCAAAGTCGGAATAATAGTAGTCATGAAACCAAAGGAACGATATTTTGGATAACCCAACCAAAAGGTGACTCGACCAAGCACAAATAGGAAACTAATTGCAGGTATATATCTGAGTGTAGCGCCGGAGTCGAGATATTGGACTAAAACCAATTGCGATACAAATGAGAGAATAAACTGTTCGATAGAGTTCTGGAGATTATTCTTCGCCGACATAACCACCGCTTCGCTGTTTGCCAACGGATCCATAGCTGGAGAGCGGGCTCTGATTGACATAACTCTTAATATGCAATACCATAACCAGAAGAGTGCGGGCGTTGAGTACTTCAAGACATAACCGATTCGCGACTGAATGTCCGCTAAATCCTTGTCTTGAGTTTTGCCGAAACTGCTGAAGTCGATGACTCCGGTCAGCACTAGCGATATAAATATGGCGTTGAATATAAGACCAGCTATGATGGATGGTATCGCTCCTCTCATAAACTTTTTCATTTGATTTCGCTGCTCTTCCGTGTAGTTCGGGTCTGATAGTCCACTCGATTTACGCGTTTTTTCCATTTTTTTAAATATTATTTTTTTTAAGTATACATAAACTTATTTATTACACAAAACTTGAAAAACACTTCGTATTTATATATTTTCAAAATTATTAATTTAAAATTTTTACTTTTTAGTGCAGCTTGCACTCTTTATTAATTGTTTAAAATGTAGGATAAATTTAGACATTGTTTTGGCATAGTTGACTTTTTTTACGATGACGTCTTAACTATTCAAGATAGTTCAAGGTTTTATGTTTGTTATATAATTTGTTAAATACTTGTTTCGCAAACGTTTTTCTGTCAATTCAGGGCCACTCACTTACTCACGATATAAAATGATGAAATTTTTATTTATATGATTTGCATATTTCAAACTGTTGATGAGTTGAACTAGTCAGGGTTTTTTAGTTTATCGGTTCAAGTTGTTTTATTTAATTCAATAATTATGTATAAATTTGTGTCTTTGAGCCTTAATTCGATTCTTAATTATTTTAATAAAATATTATTGTATTTTTGAATAATAAACTTAAAATAGATTTTAATATAAATATTCACTTATTAATTAAATTAAAAAAAATCTTTAAATATTTAACTAACACATTATTTTTGAATGTTTTAAAATGCCTTATATACAAAATTATTTAGCCAGAATCATTTTATATAAACGTAATTTATAAACTATTCGTGTGTTTCGACAACAAGTCTTCGATCGGCTAAACCCGCATTAGAAACGGGTTCGGGATATGAATAGACTGATTTGCCTAGTGAGCATCTGGAGTTGCATTTTCCTTTTACGACAATGCTTCTAGCGATTGCATTAAAACTATCCACACCATTTTTACAGCAGCCGTTTTGGTCATTAGCTTGGAAACTACCGGTTCCGAAAAGGATATCACCCGAACACCTTCCATTGGCAATAGTACCGCATTCCTGGATAATCCAATTGCCTGTTTGTTAAATAATAACAGAAATAATTTATTAAAATTTTATTTTAACTAATATCAGACGCGTTCTAAATAAAAATTATATACCAATATGGGTTATCAAAATTAATGTGCTAATTTTTATTTATTAATAATTTGTACTAATTTTATTAACGTATAAACTGCTTAAATATTGTCAAGTTAAACTATTACATATCAACCAAACATGGACATAATATTTTTTACATAGTTTTAATTGTGTTAAATGGTTTTACTGAATTACTTTTTAAATTATTTTATTTATTAAGTTTATTTCAAAGATTCAGAAGTGAGATCAGACAAAAATACTTTAATTTTGAAAAATTGATATTTATTGGCAAATATTCCCTAGCATTTAGTCCGAGAAAAGGTATCTTTCCCTACGACTTTTTGGCCGCCGGAGGCGGCCAGCAAATTTTTCGAATAATATTAGGAAATTTTCCCCAAATTGATGCTTAATCCGATTTAAATCCAGTTAAATTAAGCGAAATTTTATCATAAGTATATTGGTTTTTAAGCGTTTAAAAAACTACCCCTTATACCACCTAGGTTTCTGGTCAATTCAATTTTTTTAACTCCCTCCCTGATTTCCTCTGTATCGGTTTATTTTCTCGATTACCTGGTTTTAGTTAAGTATAACATCTATAAAAAAATAAACATTTATGTTTAATATATTAATAGTAGTATACAAACCATTATTAAAACTGATAATCAGAGTATAATCAACCAGTTTGACCAATTCGGTGGATTTGCCGCCATGGCCGCCGCCCACGTATGTGATATTACATGAGGTGTCGTCGCTGTTCACTACAATCCCATTACAAGTGACTTGAGTCGCACCGGTTGTTGTGTATAGTATTTGCTTGAGTTTCGAGGTTGAATCGCATACTATTATCTCATCATAAGCGACATCTAATACGACAATTGGTGTGAACTCTAATTTTATGGTAAAATTAATTTAAAATTGTAATTAAAATTTTGTGCATGTACAGTCAATTTTTGTAAACTGTCAATTTCTATTTTTTAAAATTGATTTGCATAATACTATAATATTGCAGATAGGTTGTTTTTGAAAATAAAAATAATTTAAACCAGTTTTAAAAAACTGACTGTGTATATTTTGTCCATGTTTGAAATTTTTCAGACATACCTGTAGTTGACGCGTTTGGCAATAAACCTTAAATATAAAATAAATTTTAATATTTTAATATAAATTACTCCATAATAACACAAATATTATATTACGTTTGCATTTGTTCTCGGGTTTGGGCACCGATTCTGGTTTCCACTCCTGTTCTGGTCTCCAATCCTGCTCTGGTCTCCACTCCGACTCTGAACTCCAGTCAATCTCTGGCTTTTGGTTTTGGCCGTATTGTTGACTTAACACTATTAGACACGAAATCAATACAATTAATACGGATTTCATATTTTTAGATTTGAAATTTATTTCCTGATTTGTATAAAATATTTAAAAAAATTTTATAATCTGAACTTGATTAAACCTTCTTATAGTAAGTTTTAGTAAATTAATCAAACACATTTATTACAAATGTTTTTTAAAAATATCTGCTAGATACTTTTAATTACTTAATTTTGGTTTATTTATAATGTAATGTCAAAATATTATTTTTAAAAAAGAACCTAATTAATTTAATAAATTTTATTTTAAATTTATTTTCTAAAAATATTTTTTAAAAAAAATTAATGATAATATAGTTGAAAAATGTTTGTAATTATAATATTATCAAGTAAGATTTTGTTAATGTTAAAAAAAAGTTTAACTTTTTAATTTAATTTATTTGTTTGCGCAAATATATTTTACATTATTTACGTATGCTCACATTTCAAATTACAATATTATTAGCTTAATACAAAATATAATGACTTGATACAATAAATACAATTTAATAGTTTTTAATTGAAATTTATTTTGTTTTTATTTAAATTTATTTTGTTTTTATTTACAGTAAAAATTAACTAATAAACAGACTTAGTTTTTATTAATCAAGTTAAAAAAATTAATTGAACCAAATAACCAAATGTTGTTTTGAATATTAGCATGTTTTGTAGATTTAAATATATTGTAGAGATATTCGACTCAGAAACTCTGCTAACTAGACCACTACCCAATTAAATCACCCCTTATCCGGCTACCTGTTCGTCTCCCCTACTACACTCTTTAATTACTAAATAAAGAATAGTAGATAGTTGATATTAAAACAATTTATTTGATACTTAATAAAACAAAAGTATGTGTGGAAGTTCTTCTGTAAATCTAAGTTAAATAAATCAATAAATATCCTGGGCTTGTCTACCAAATTAATACAAAAAAATAGTAATTTTTTGTCTAATTTTTTTTAATCTTATATAAGCTTAAACAAAATTATTCATTTAATCTGCTATTTAATTTTTAGTTTAGTTTTAATTTATATATTTTTTTAATGTATGATATTTATTAACATTAATTTTGAAATAATTAAAGAATCAAGTTAAAAAAAAGTTTAAACCTTTAATTTTTTTGAATAATAAAACTAAAAAAATTACTTATAAATAAAAAACAAATAATTTGCTTAATAATTATCGTCTTCCTCGGCATCAATGCTTCGATCGACTGCACCGTAATTAGTAATCGGTTCGGAATAAGCGACTGCAACGCTGCCTAACGAGCATTTTGACGCACATTTGCCAGTAATTTCAATTTGCCTTGATAATGCAGTCACACCACCAACACCATCCTTACTACAGCCCTTCTGGCTATCGGCTTCTAAAATACCGTATCCCCAAAAGATATCACCCGAACACTTACCGCTAGATATAATGCCACATTCTTGAATTATGTTATTGCCTAAAATGCAATAATGAGATAACAATTTTGTACATGGTAACAAATATTCAATAATTACAAGCAATTTAGATGTTTTTAAACAGTACTTAAAAAATAGTCATGCAAAAATATTATTAGCAAATTTAAAATCAACTATGCGATTATTTACCATTGTTATAAGTGGCCAATAAAGTGTAATTAGTTAGATTAAGTGTAACGGTAGTTTTAGTGCCGTAACCGTTTACAACAGCCTCATACACCTCTTCAAATTTGGCCGCGATTATTCCATTGCATGTTAATTTGATCGGGATTGTTTTTTGATATAATATTATTTTGAATACCGAAAACGGGTCGCAAATTACTTGTTCATCGAATGTCACTTCGGTTTCAACAATTGGTGTGTATTCTGTTTGGAGAAAATAATTTGTTTGAAAATTTGTAAAAATTATTTTTATTTACAGTAAATAAAATTTTATTTATATTAAGAAAATTGATTCCATACCCACTTCATAAGCGTTGGGCAAACCTACAATAGAGAGTTAGCACACAATTAGTTCAAATTTTGATTATATGTTGTATTTAATATGCTTTTTATTATGAAAAAAAATTTTACAGTTTTACAATGTTCTTTTTATAGCATGCATGTATACAAAAGGTACAATATTATTCACTATAAACTAAACTTTTTATTTCTAGATTTAATACTTAAAATTAAAGCATTACTATTTTTAACATGTATGATTTAATTATTTATAAACACAAATTTAAAATGTCGGCTGATTTATAAAATACGTTTTTTTAAATCTAGAAAGAATCAAAGTAGTAATTTTTTAAATATTAAAAACTTATCAAATTATATTAAGATTTAACTGTATATAGACCTAATTTACAGTAAATTTAATTAATTTAGCTAAATTTAACAAGTATTTAATTTTTTTTAATTTGTCAGTAAATAATAAAAAAGGAACAAGCTAGAGAGAAAATAAATGCCAAATTTTAAATAATGAAGAAATTTTTTATTAATTCTTTCTCTTTTATAAATTTTTATAAATTTATTAAGTTTTAATAATTAAAAATTTAACAAAAAATAAATTAGCATGTACTATTAATATTTAAACAGTACCTATGCACGCTTTTTCAGGTTTGGGCAATATTTGCGGTTCAAAGAATGAAGACCATTTTTCCTGGACTTCAGGTATTACATTGTCTTGTTGTTCACTTAAAACAAATAAACACAAAATCACTGCAATTAACGTAAATTTCATTTTTTAATAATTCGATTATTAGTTTTTAAAATCTAATTAATGCTTAAATAATAACTGTTTTTAAAATTTAATATAAAATTAGGCTTTTATACAGCATTTGACATCAAATAAAACACATTTCTACCAAGTGTTAAATATATAAATCTAGATTTTTGAAAATAATTATTTAAACAACATAAGTTTTAAATTATACTATTAATTAAATTTGGAATATAAAACAATTATTTAATTTATTTATTAATCAAATTTTTTTTAATTTTTATGTATATATTAATATAATTTACAAATATTTTGCCAAAAATTAAATTTATATTTTAAAATTAACTATTATCATTGATAAAATAAATTTAAAATTAAATAAAGAAGATACATTATGTAGCAAAAGGTACTTGACACTTGTTAAGTCACATAAAATCGTTTTAAGAAGCAATTTCTATTATTGTATTACGTAATACAATAACATAATAAAAATATATTTGATTGCAAAAATAGAAATATTGCTATTGTTTAATAAAAAATAATTTTTTAAACATCTAAAAGTAATTAAAATAACTAAATAATTAAATATATGATTAAATAAATAATGTTTAAATAACTTATTATATAATAAAAAATAAATAATTAAATAAATCTACATTTAAAGATTGTATATATAATTAAATAATATTTAAATAAATAAATATTTAATATAAAAAAAATAAATAACAATTAAATAGAAACTAATACCAAAACTTATACGCATTATAAGCCATAACCAGAATAAGTGGCACTAGATTACACATAAACCCGAATATTCGGTATTTGGGATAACCCAACCAGAATGTAACACGGCCGATTATGAACAAGGTACTCAGCGCCGGTATATACTTGAGTGTTGACACAGAGTCCAAATACTGGACAAGAATTAACTGCGAAATCAGTGACAGAATTAGTTGTTCGAACGAATTGTTGAGAATATTGATCGACTGTTTGACTAACTGTTCCGCTCCAGACATCGGATCCATAGCCGGACATAAGCTGCGTTTGATGGCAACTGTCAACAGACATCTTATGACCCAAAATGCTCCAGAGGTCGAGTATATGAACACAAATCCGATTTTCGATTGAATGTCTTCGAGATCTTTGGCTTCGGTTTTGAGTATGCGGCTGAAGTCGATGATGTCGCAGAGCACCAGAAGTAGATATACGAATGCAAACACTATGCCAATAAATAGGAATGGCAAGGCACGCTTGCGAAATTCCTTCATCATTTCCTGGGGCTCAACCTTTTTCTCCTTTCCCATACTTTCCTCCTCTTCGTCCCTCATTGTCGCCGAATCCGTGATTTTTACGGTTGGCATCAAAACTGAAATTTTGTTTATTTTTAGTTATTTTTTTAATAAACAAATTATTTTTTAATAAATAAGTTATGTTTTTATTAATTTTTGTTTCACTTTATTATGTAAATCACTTTTTAATTTATGAATTTTTACTTTTGATATATTTTTTAAACTTAATTTTTTCGATTTATTTATTGAAAATAGTTTTTAATCTCTTTTTATTAGCTTTTGTTTTATGTTTGTTTAAAAAATAATTTAGTTTTTATGATATTTATCTAATTATTATTTATAAATTTCTTTTAAAACAAATTATTTTATTACTGTATTATTGCTCATAAATGATGTAATTTATGTAGAATTTGCTGTAAATTCTTAAAAAAATACGATCAATAAACAAAAAAAAATTTTGAATATATTTTTATAACTATTATAGTTCCACAATAACTATGGAAACTTTGGTTTTGTGATGATTATTTTTATAGATATAATTTATATAATTTAATGATTATATAATTTGATATGTTCAATGACGTGCGTTAATGATCAGCAAATTCTTAGGTTCAAGATCAGGCATGATCAAGCGCAAATATATAGAACAAATAAACAATAGTTATATATAATAAGAAAAGTAATTTTGTTAATTAATATTGGTGATTTTGCATTAAAAACAAACTATATAAATATAATTCAAAAAAGTATAACAAGAGGTAAAATAATAAATATTTTTTAAAACTTTTATTAAGTATATGAGAGGATAAAATATAAAACATTGTCTTGTGCATTTATGCAATTTAACTAATTTAACTGAATTTTGGTATTTTTATTGATTTTTTTTACAAATTTATGTAATATATTTTTAATAAAATAATTAAAAAATATATTAATAATAAATTAAAATAATCATAAAAATGTTAATAATAATAAAATATTTTTAAATTAAAATAATTGCATTAAACTTAAAAATAAGTATTATTTTAATTAAAATCTTTAATTACTAAAAAAAATTATTTGAAAAGCTAAATTTAAACCTTCAAATATTAAAAAAAAATTTAACTAATAAATATATTTAAAAGTGTCAAAAAGAAAAATGTTTTTTTTAAATAAAAATAATTTTGCCAAAAATTTTTTTAAATTATTTTAAAAAATAGTTTTAAGTCTGTTAGGAAAAAATTTTGTGATTTTTTAAATACAAGTCATTTATTGAATACTGATTAAAAATTTTAATTTTTTTTAATGAATCACAAACAACGTGACTCATAAGTAAAGTTAAATTTTGATGTGCAAAATACATTTTTAAATATAAAATATATAGAAAAATTAATATTTATTAGTCACAAGGTTTAAATGTGTATGTACAACTAAATTTAAACTAATGTACGGTACAAATAAGCTTGCCAACACTCCAGAAATTATCTTGATTCTCAAGGAAATTAAAAATAAATAAAAATATTATGCAATAAAAACTGTACCCATAATACAAACTCAAGGAATTAAATTTTACATGTTGGCATGCCTAGGTACAGTTTGTACAAGCCTAAAATTAGGCAATATATTATATTGTCAATATTATGATGTTACATTTTAACTAAATTTTAAATTTTATTGTTATTCTGCGTTAATTACAAAACATTAAACTATATAAAATCTAATGACTTTTAACTAATATAATTTGTATGAATTGATGATTATTTGTATTAATATTGTTATTACAAATTTGTATGAATCTAGGTTTTTGGATCAAATATTAATGATATAAATATTAATTATTTTCGAAAAATTAAAATAAATTTATATTAAATGATTTAAAAATTATGGCTATTTTTTATAGTAGGCCTGGGCCAAACTCAAGATTTCAAAGTGTAAGTTAGTTTTATAACTGTTTGTTCACAATTATAAAACAAGTTATCTGCAGTTGCCCGTAGACCACTTTGCAAATATATTGTTTTTAAATGTTTAATAAACAATAAAAAAGCTAACTTGCACTTTCAACTCTTAGGTACTCTCAAGTTGAGCTTATAGTATTTTACTTTTCTTTTAAGATTAATTTATATTTTACATATAAAAAATAAAATTGAGAAATTGAAAAAAATAGTAAATACTTTGCCGATATAATATATTGCCTAAATTTTGCCTGGTTTGTACCGTACTTTAGTTTAAATTTAATTGTACATATTCCAATTGTTATTGGTATTTAATTAATCAACCTCAAATTTATTTAAATTAGCATTTTCTGTTGTTTATTAAACTTGCAAAAAACTTTATACCTGCAAAAGGCTGTCGAGTCTTTGCAAATATATTGTTTTGTATTTATTACTAAAAAGTAAAAAAGCTAATCAACACTTTTGAGTATTACTAATTAAACATCTTTGATAATAGCTTGATATATTAATGCCATTGCAAAAACAACATATAATATGTGCTATAAATTTATCATGTCAATATTAAATTTATAACTAGTTGTTTAAAATATTAAGTTAATTAATTTGTATATATATATTATGATTGATATATAAAAAGTTATTAGTAGTTTCCCAGGTTTAGTTATTACAATTAATGTTTTGCTATAATTAAAAACCGGTTTTCATTAAAAAATTAAATACTTGTGTTTTACTAAGAATTGTTATGTTTTATTCATTTCGTAAAAACCAAATTAAGTATGCAACACATTAATTGTAGTTGTTAAAATAAAAAATTCCTAATTGACAATTATCATAAACATTAAATATATAAATTTTTAAATTAAATGCATTTGAACATTTAGTACTAATGATTTTTTAACATGCATAATCTTTATAAATATTATAATTATTACAGTCTAGTGAATAAAATATTAGCAAAAATAATGACTTCATTTATAACAGAAATCGAGAAGGTCGGACGATCCAGGGGGGGGGGGATCAGGAGAGATATTTTTTTCTAAATTTTAGCTAAAAATTTAGGGGGATCAGGGAGAGGATTTTTCCAAAAACGCTCAAAAAACCTATATATTTATGATAAAATTTTGCTTAATTTAATTGGATTTAAACTGAATTTAAACTAAATTTAGTTAAATTAACTGGATTTAAACCGGATTTAGCACTAATTTTGAAAAAATTTCCTAATTTTGGGCAAAAACCCAAAAAAATTTGCTGGCCGGCAAAACGTCGAGAGGAGGTACCTCTTCTCGGACCAAATGCTAGGGGGGATAATTCCAAATTTTAAAAATCAGAAGGGGGTTGCTTGATCCCCCCTTCACGATCCTTGATTTATAATATTTTTTAAAAACCTAATGATTATTATGTAAGAAAAATACTTATTTATAAAATATGAGTAATTCATAAAATATCAAAACATAATAAATATATAATTTAAAGGAAAGTCTTTGCATTAAAAATATATTTTCAAATAGATATCAAACAAATAATTAAATTAAAAAAATTTCGGCATTTTAGCCAAACTAATAATTTAAATTTTTTTATATTAACTATCGATTAAGACGTAATAAATATAATTTATTGCAAATTATATTTAGATATAAATAAGCAAAAAAAAAATTATATAAATTAATTAAAAAAAGTTTACAAAACATGTGATTCTTATGCATTAAAAAATAACTAAAAAATATTAATATTTCTGACGACTCGTCGGAAAAAAACACGACTTTTAGCAAACATTTATAGCAATAGCCTATGGAAGAGGAAAGTAGTGGAAAACCGGTTAACATAAGAAATATTTTTGCAATTTTTCTGGATTAATACGATCAAACTGAAAAGTTAGCAGTCTAAAAATTATAAATTCTCAATGTCACCAAGCACACATACGACCAGAAGCTGTCGAACGGCGTTAGAATTATATTTATGTATTATCTATGTATTGATAACTCGAAAGGATATAAAAATTAAATTTTTATTTTATATGTTTTGCTTATTTATAGTGAAATTTATAGATTTCTCCTTCAAATCGCTTTCTGCGGGCATTCCGGGCTCTATTCGAAGGATAAATTGATATTTATTTTTGAATTTATTTTCTCTTTTTTTTAATCATCACTACATCTCTGCTTATAGTTATACTTAAACTTAAAACTTATTTTTCTTTTATACTATTGATCAATAAAGTAATTAAAATGAGTTTTAATTTATTATAGCCTTATATTAATATGTTTGTTTGTTGAAATATTTTTCAATTTTGGTTTTTGTTTGTTTTTCAATTGTAATATATTTTTCTGAGTTTTAAAAAAATGTTTATTCTGTGAATAAATTTAATTTTTTAATGACTATTATATCTCAATTAGTTATTGTCTTAATTCAAGTGTTTGTGAATTTGATTTGACTTTAAATCTAATAATTGTTTTCCTTGTTCTCCTCACCTAAGCCTTGGAGATAAATACTATTGGAATTCAATATTTATTAAAAAGTTTTTAATTTCAGTTTTAATATTTTGCTTCAATTGACTTTGAATTTTACGTTTTTTGACTTAATTATGTCTGACACTAATGGGTAAGTTGAATTTTTGAATATAAAGTAAAATAATTTAATTTTTGAATGTTTATGTTATATTAATTTATTAGTTATGATGTAATTTATATTTTGTTTATTTTTTATGTTTTTTATTTTACAAAGAAACATCTCGGTAAAATTGGAACAATCTATAAGTTATACATTTAAACTGTTCGAACAATTTTGCGATGATAATGATCTGGATAAGCTCATAGACGAGTGCGAGGCGTATGCAAATCAGGATATATTTTACAGTTCAATGAGAACGCAGTGTCTTATACTCAAAGCTGTTCTCACGTTTGATCCGGTATTAGAAAATTTTTTATATAAAAAAAATTTAACCTGTTTATTTTTACTAAATAATTACTAATAAATTATTAATAGCAAAATTTAAAACAATACATACTATACAAGTATATCAATACAGAGACATACTATTGATTACTATGACATTTAATAAGTTAAAAACTTAAACTTGTTTCTTACTTGTAAATATTTTAGTAATATTTATTACATTTTAATTTATTACAGTTTATAAATTGTATACGGATAGAAATAATCTTGTTTAACCTATTTAATTATATTTTCTAACTAGTGTTTTTATACAAAATTTTAAAGCATGTATTTTATTTTTTTATCTTTACATAAAAAGTAATTTGTTAATTTGTAAAATAATTAATTAAACTAATTTTCAAACAAGGCCGATTTAGATAAAGCACAAGAATGTGCGACAAAAACCATACAATTATGCGATTCTATCCGAAGAAAAGGGTTTATAAAAAATTTGCTAAAAATGATGCGAACGCCTGATTACGACAAATATAATGAACGTAAGTCCAATTTTTTTTATTGTGACATGATTAATTTGTAAATATATCGATCGATTATCTTGGAATGTCAGTTGATGTTCAGATTTGATATGTTTTGACCTTGAGTTCAGTTTTACCCAAGAATATTTTTTTTAATTAAAACATTTCTAAAATTTAATGTTAAATAATTTATTTAAGTTAAATCAAAATATTTTAAAATTTTAGCCTTGTTTAATTTTTCGAATTTCTTAAATTATTTAAACTATTTATATAATATTTTCGAAATTATTTAATATAACTTAAAGATTATTTAATTCAATATTAATTCAATTCAATGTTATTTTAAATGCTAATTAAGTTCTGACATTATAAGGTAAGGTTGTCATGTTTAAAAATTAATTATAAATAGTTTGAAAATAATCTCAAATATTTACATGTTTATATAATTTATCTATGTAAAAATGCAACCACCAACAATAGTCGAAATGCATGCTGAATTAACGTATGCCATGTGTTTGGCTTACAGTTCGGTATTAGCTCTACTAAAGTGCCAAACAATCCTAGATCTCATCAAGATTATTAATCGATTGAGACATTCGAAAAATTCCTATAAGTAAGTCATTATTTTCCTCAATATTTGTATTGGATGTGTGCAAGCAAGATAAATTTAAAATTTATATAATTAAAAAACAAAAAATTTTCCTCTGGATATAGTGCAAAAATGCTGTAAACATTTTTATCATTCTAATCTCTCCCTAAGTTTTCTGACCTTGCAACAAATATTTAAAAAATACATTTATAGTTAATATTGATTTAAAAAAACTTTTTATTAATAAAATATTATATAAATCAATAATTTTATAGAGAATGTCGTCTAATGTTCAAAAGCCGGAGCTGTTGGGAGAGTGAGATATCTCGTGTGAACTTTGAGGCCGGCATACGACTTGAGAGGGGTTTTCGGCACTTAATGATCAGTTACTTTCCGCCCAAACTGCTGAGTGTAGTCAACTTTCTCGGCTATAGAGGCGTACTTAACATAGCATCGACTGAATTGACCAAAACTGCATTTAAACTAAATGGCATTTACAGCCGATTAGCCGAAGTCGCGCTTCTCGGCTATAATCTGTTTTTGGAAGCAGTCGGCAGTTGTGGTAAAAAGCGATTAGATATTTGTGATCTGATTCTCAATAAACGCTTAGACTCTCATCCAAATGTAAGTTTATATTTATTTATTTTTCGTTTATTTGATTTTTTTCTATAATTATTATAATTATGTTTTTAATTTTGCAAATAAATTATTCAGGAATAAATTTACTAAAATATTTTTACCTAATTAAGTTATTTTTTACTCTTGAATAACATTTTTCATCAAGATAGATCAATATGTTATAATTTAAGTAACAAATTATAAAATTGCAAAAATATTTTATATACTGTATAATAGAAAAACTTGTATTTGGATCTAAAAAAATTATTAGAAAATATTTATTATAGAAGTAAAGCTAAATTACTAATTTTTTTAAATGCAATATAATTAAATTATTTTCATATATTTTAAGCATCAATTTATAAGGTGATCAAGCAAAAATCCCCTAATTTTTAAAATAAACATTTATTTACACTTAAGCATTTAGTCCGAGCAAGATTCTTTGGATTTTAGGGCCAAAATTAGAAAATTATTGCAAATTTCAGTTTAAATTCAGTTAAATTAACTAAATTTAGTTTACATCTGTTATAAATCTAGTTAATCTAGGTAAAATCTTATTATAAATATATGTGCTCTTGGAGCGTTTCAAGAAAAACTACTGCCCTGGATCGGGTGACCTAATGAAGCCCTGATTTTATAAGTTTTTGATAAACAGAACTTTTTTCTAATTTGCTTTTAAGTTTAAAAGTTATTTTTAAAAATATTGCCTTGCTGCTAACTATTTGTTATTCAATAATTAGTTTTAAAATTATAATGAAATAAATAAATAATAATTAGCTAGTACATTATAGTTAATAAACAAAAATATTTTTAAAAATTATTTAGAATAAAAAAATTTTTTTTAGTGCATTCCATACAAGATATTCCGCACAAAGTTTACGCAAATGAACGGCGAGACTGAGACCGCAATCGAAGAGTTCGAGAATCTGTTACTATTAAACAAACAAATATATCACAAAATATCTCATTGGGAGCTCATGTGGACCTATGCTCTCAAATGCGATTGGTCTGAATGTATCAAATATTCGCAACAATTGCGTAAACAAACAGTACATTCGCCGGCGATCTTCACCTACTGTGAGGCCGTCTTCAGGTATTTTAAAGCTTATAAAACAAATGACGAGAAACTCAAGTCTGAAGCGACCGAACTATTCAAGTAATGCAATAAATTTTCAAAAATTAATTAATTAATTGATTAATTGATTTATTGATTTTGAAATTTTTTTTAAGAATTGTACCGACACTGCGCTTAAGATATATCGGAAAAACAATAACTTTCGAAAAGGGATGTATCGAAAACGCGAAAAAATATTTGACTAATAATGAGTTTCTGTTTCTTCCAGTTATGGTATTAAAAAAATTTTTTATTTATTAAAAATAATTATATTTTACTTTTTTTTCAATTTTATAGAAATATTTTTAGTTTTCTTAATATAAATTATATTATATTTTGTTTTGTTTTTAAAAAATTTGTTTTTTTAATTAGAATATGTTATATAACGGAAACTTCTTATACCTAATCGATGGTAACATTGATTTATTGGAGAAACACATGGCTATAGTCGAGGACGAGATGCAGGTCTATCTCAAGGATTTAGGTCTGCGTTTACCTAATGTTTTGATTTGATTTCTGAAAAAAAAACTATAATTTATTCAAAAACTTATAAAAAAAAACTATTTACAGATAATGTTCATTCAGTCGCTTCTTATTTAGACTCACTTTTCTATAAAGGGGTTCTCATGAAACACATGCGACGTCTGATTGAAGCTCAACATTGTTTTAATACAGTTCTTGAAGAGTAAGTATTGATATAATAACTGCATTTTTACTATACATATAACACATTAGAGTACAGAAGCTGTAAAGCGAAAAGTTACAAATATTTTGATATTAAATAAAAAATGTTGTTTTTAGCTTGTATAAATTATTTTTAATACTCAATTTAAGTTTTAAACTATTATTGAACTTAAATCAGAAAAATAATTTATTTTTTTAAACTTATGTTTATAACAAATATTTTGATTAAAACAAAAGTTTAAAATAAAAATGAGATAAAATGATTCTATGTTTTAAATAATTTTATTTAAATTTCTTGACTTTGAATTTAAACACGATATAAATTATTTTTATTAAAGTTTTATAATTAAAATTTTTTTGTTTTTTCAATACTTGAACTTAAATATAGTAATTATTTTATATTGAATAAAAGTTAAAAATATAAAGTTAGATATAAAATGTACAGGTGAATCTATTTATAATTTTGTTATTTAGCAAAATTTTTCTAACCTGTCGCTTTACAGCTTTTGTACATATAATTTTAATAATTAAAAAAATATTTTTTTAAAGACAATTTTAAAAAATAATTAGCATGTTCGATTGTTTTATATTATAATTAATATTATTAATATAAATCCTGTTAAATTAAAAAAGTGGCTAAAAACTAACCGATATTCTACCTCAATGTTAATCTCTCTAGTAAAGCTGCCTCTTATTATTTTTATATTTTGAGCATGTTAATTTTAAATTAATCAATTTTCAAATAGTATGGATAAAATATCTGCACTAAAGTCATTAATACCGCAAACACTAATGGAATTGGGATTAATTCAAATGATGTTAAACAACAAAATCGAAGCGAAAAAGTTTTTCAACAAAGCGTTGAAACAATTCAATGGATATCTAACCGAAAATTTAGTTCACATTAGAATACATTCAGCGCTTAGAGAGCTCGGCCTCAACACCGATAATGAGGATAAAAATCGGTTGAATATTAGTGAGAATTTATTTCTTTAAATTATAGTTTAAAAAAATAACAAAATTTTTATAATAATTATTATTTTTTTCAATTAATAGGCGAAGAATATGCGCGAAGAGTCTCGGAATTGACTAAATTGGGAAAATAGTGGTTTACCTCAATTACGTGTTTATGTATTTGTTTTGTATTTATTATTTGTTTTTATTTAAAAAAGTTATTGGTCCATTAAAATTATTTGTTCCAACTCATTTAATTATATTTTACTATAATAGTTAATACAATTAACAATTAATTACAAAATATGTCATTAGTTTTGTATTTAAAAAATTTATTATTAATAAAATTAAATTAATTTAGTTGAAACTATTTACTAAATTGAGATATATTTAATCTACTTTATTTAACAAAAAACAAAAAATAAATTAATAAAAAAAATAAAATAAAAACATTTTATGTTAATAATAAAATATTTTATATTAAAAATTTATTTTTTCTAATAGTTGTTTATTTTTATGTTGATAAATTTAGGATTTTATATATAATAAGTTAAATATTAAAATAGTTAAAATTGTTTCTGTGTTAATTAAAAAATCAATTTCAAAATTAGCACATGATATTTCTAACAAATATGACTTTGATTAACAAAAAGCAAACTATTTTTAATATTCTTAATAGCAGTCCTTAAACCATAGCAACGTAATTCCATCATTTGTTTCATACATGTAATGCATATCTAATGATATTTTTAGAACAGTTAGACATAACTGCAATATATTTTTGCGACTATTTCTCTGGAATTCAATGTTAATTAATGTGTGAATAACATAATAGAAACACAATTTCGGTTTATTGATTTGAACTTGTTTATTCAAATAATATACTTGAATGCAAGTTTTTACTAGAATTTAATCAATAAAATTGTTTTAATGTAAAAATAGGTATTAATATGTAAAGTATAAAATTGTTTGAAAAATAGTTTAGTCATTAAAAATCTTAACTGTTTGTAACAAGTTAAAATTTGTCTTAAAAATGAAATTCTTATACATAATTGTGTTTTTAATACTTAAGTCAATTATTGTTTGTGCGAATAATCTGAGATTAATTAAGTTTAGGTGTGATGAAAATGAACATGATAATAATTCTATACTTGTTTGGAAAACATCATTTAGTTATACAAAATTAAAGGTAAATTATAATAATTTTTCTATTTGTATTAGATATGTGTTTTTTATGAAAATAATTTTGTATTAACTCAGGAATTGTGTTCAATGTCTGTAACAATAAAAGGCTTTTCCAGTAATGAGTCAATCGATGATACGATTGACAATGAATTGGATGCAAATGAATACGAATTAAATGTTATTATATCTGCGAATAAAATACCGAAACAGAAGAAAAATCTATTAATAAATACAATAAAATTGGGAACAATTGCACTCAAAAATCAAAGTAAGAAAAACAAATAAAATAAAATAATTAATACATAAAATAAAAAACAAAATTAATTACAGACATAACAAGCGATGGAACAATGAAAGTGAGTCTAAACTCTTTGAGTTTAGCTCCGATTGAATCCTGTGGTCAATACTATTTGACTGCATTACTGCAGAAAGTCTTCAGAAGTAAATCCAGTTTTGGATTTCTATCGATTCCAATGCATATCGAATGTAATGAAAAGTTTGTCGACTTAGGCCTCAAACTGGAAATACCAGAAATTGAGACTTTAGTCAATTTTGCTTCAGATCAACAGTATATGAAAGTTGTAAAAAACTTTCCTGCTGCAATTAGTGAGCAAGGCAACTTGTCTGTTGTTAATATTTTAAATAATATGCAGTTTTCTATTGTTAATAATGGAAATGAGACATTCAAACAGAGATGTGGTTTATATACATTGCAAATGTTTGCTTATATACTACCCTATCGTGCCTTAGATGCCATACCTTTGGGCACAGATAGGGATCAATTTATTCGAGACTTGAAATCAATGTCTGGACAACTAATGAGGAATACTGTTAACGCATTTTTGTTAAATAACGGCAAAAATCTGTTCGACGACCGAATGTATAGCCAATGTTCGCCACAATTACAACCGAACGAGAAGTTTAGTATTGATTCGAAATATTTTATTTTGAATTCGACACAAACGGAGAAATTAAGCAAAAATTCATTAATTGTTGTTTTGATCGATCCGTTTAATGCTATTAATGATAACAATTTGGCGAATAATGCATTTGTTTTGCCACTATATTTGTCCCAGATTAATGGTTAGTGTTTTTAAACATTTTTATATTAAATATTATTAAATTGTCAAGTTTTAATTATTTTTTAAAATAAAAATTTTAATAATTTTATAGTTTTTACTTATTTTAATATATTTAACATAATTTTTGATATATTTTGAAAGTTTTACTATTTTTGATATATTTTGAAAGTTTTACTATTTTTGATATATTTTGAAAGTTTTACTATTTTTGATATATTTTGAAAGTTTTATAGCTTTTAATATATTATTTTTTAAATATTAAAAACTTTATTTTTACAGAAACACAAGAACTGACCAATGAATGTCTTGTCGGAACTGATCCGATAATCAATAGACACGAAGCTATACTAATACATAATAACCGGACGAATGGTATTACTAAAACCTATTCATACGATATTATAACAAATAGTTTGTCAGAAAATACTAAACAAAACAACAATTCAATGCAAATATTAAACCAATATTTTTGGCAAAACTTAAGAATCAATAGAAGATTAGATCAATTAATGACAAACAATGAATGCGCGGAACAGTCATCGATGTTTAAGTCATTTGTGGATCAATTTTTGGATTTTTTGTCAGTTCTGAAGAAGAGTGTCGATAGAACTCATCCGAACAGCGATTGGCAGAAGAATGAGACAAAAAATTTGTCACTTTTTTGTCAAACAATTATTAATTGTATAAAACACTTAAGAACTGGATCTTTGAGTTTCTATACGAATGAAGTGTTTTATGGCTTAAGAAATGCATTGAAAAATTCGGCCAATATTTCCACATTTGATATAAGGATAGCGTTTGATGTCATCGCAGATATTGTTATTAATGAAAAACCGAAACTATTTTCGACTAATTTTTATGTATCGAAACGATTGCAGAAATTTGTTAAAAGATTGACAAATATTAATGGTTTGAATGAAACACTCGAAACAATACCCGAACTGAAAAATGACCGAAAATTTTTGGAAAATTTAAAATTAATTTTTGATCTAATATCGAAAAATCAATTAATTAACTTTGAATTACCAAAAAATTACTCAAAAATTATTCTTAAAATTATAAATTATCCAAATTTTAACATCAATTATAATATTGAAAAATTTATCATGAGCATTTTCAAAACAAAAATCGAACTTGCAAGAAATAAGGTCAAAATTACAGAATCAGTTAATTTAATAAAGAATTTATTAGAATCTGGTCTTCGCTTCGATGTTTGGAATCTATGGTTTGAATTACACGAGAATTGGATTCAAAATATCATTAAATCGAATGCTTTTCAGATTCTAATGAACGGAAGATTTGATTTTACAGACAATCAGTTCAGTAGTAATGGCCGACAATTGTGTCGACAAGAAGTGGTTAAAGAGTTACTTAAATGGCATCTAATCGAAGAACAAGAATCAAATCATTTGGATTCCGAACTCGAAATTGAAAGTACAGTAAGATTTGAGTCAATTATTACCGAATTTCGATCAAATAGTCAATTGATTCAAAAGAGTATTTTTGAGCCAATAATTGGATACAAGTTGTGGTCAACTATTTTCTATTGCAATTGTTCTGCAATTGGTTTGGATTGTTTGAAATCAATATAATCATTAACACAATTTAATTTTATCATGTACATAAATTTCAAAATTAATTGTTCGAAATAAATTTTACTAAATTTATTTTATGAGAAAAGTGGATTGATTAAATTTAAAATTTTTATTAAATATGTTTGCATTAAATATAAAATATATGTTGAGATAACCATTGATCCGATATAACACAGACTTTGATTGTATGGAAAGGCTTCCGGTTTTAGGTTTAAATATATATCGAAATAAATCGAAAGTTCGATGTATTCGACATCGAATTGTAGAGTAAACCTGACTTTCAAAAGCAAAATAAATTTAAACAGTTTAAGCAAATGGTTTTTAATACTAAATAAAATCAAATTTATAACTAAATAAAATTTAATCCAATTATTAAATTTGTAAAAAAAATAAATTACAATTTCAACAAAATAAAATAAATTACTTAACAAAAAAATCAATTTTTGCATTTAAAAAAATAATCACTTAAAACAAAACAAAGATTTCAAACAGAAAACATTTGATCCAAAGATAGCAAACAACAGACTGAAAGATTATTGAACACAATGTCTACAACTAATCAGGATCAAATTGTTTTAATCAAAGATTTGGGAATTTTGCGAAAAGTTTATGTTTGTATTTGCCGTTTGTGTAGAACAAAAGCTAAAAATCCAACATATAAGATAGCTGGTGGCGTTTATCTGAAAAATACGAACGAAATGGCATGGAACAAGGCGAGCTACTTTCTTACCAATTCGCTCATTGATCAAAAGGCTAACTGCAAAACGGATTTGATATTCATGTTATACCTTTCTACCATCACCTATCTGGGCATCAAAGTCGATATGACTAAAATAACTCGATTCGACGAATATATAATAAGTTATTTTGCAAATTACGCACAGAAGCAGTTCGGCTCTCATGTCTACCTTGACCGATTTGCGGGATTAATTGTTACTCAGACCGGCATTCTTGACGACCAGTTCGACAAAGACAATATACCGATTTACTCGGCCAGCAAACTGGCGCCGATCTCTTCAGTCTATCCGGTGCTGCGAAACGAGTGGAACAAACAGTGTGTACAAAGTCTACGACTAGTAATGGGTTTGTTATTCAAATACTTTGTGGATCAGAAACTGTCAGAGAATGGAACCGAATTCAATGAGGATTACTATCACAGAAGTGGTGGTCAACGACATTACTATCGGGAGTTCCGCAAAGAAAGAGATTCCGTCAGATGTGGAGGAGTTTACGAACTAATAGAAAACGAATTCTTAGATAGAATCGCGAAATTGACTAATGAAAAGAAGTTTGCGATTTATGTCTGTGCCGGCGCTAAACTGGTTGTCACCGATCAATACATTTACGATCAATGTTCGACTCAAAAGGACTTGAATCACAATCGATCGCTTCTACAACAGGGAGGGGTAGTTGTGGTCGAGCGAGAGCTCAAATTCTATGCAATGGACTATCGAAAGGCTTCCACCCCGTTGACATTGAGTGAAGCGGTTGAAAAAAAAGTGACTTCTCAGGATGTGAGCCAATACACAAATCCGGTTATCTTTTTAGGCGCCAATGAGTCCGACCACAACTCCATTGCCTGGGAATTGATTATCAATAGGATAGGCCATAAAAAAGGTATGGATACCGTTTTGCGTATACCCGAAGGCGGGTATATAGTGGCGATCGAGGACTGGAAAGAAGGAATTGCAGAGATTTATGCCCGACATCAATACGAACGGCTCTTCGAATCAAATATTACTACACAGGATACTACATACTCGAGCACTAAATTCACTGTACCGACAAATGTCGACAAAATATTAGGTATGGGTGTCGACCGTTCCCGTAACTGTGACATTAGTCCACTCATTCAGCCCTATCCGGCCGATCGATTGCGAAACAATGCAAACAAACCAAAAGAATTCAATTTTGATCATATTGTCAGTCGAGTCGGTCAGTTGGGAAACACCTGCCGCTATCCGATGCCTCCAATGTACCCGCCCATCAAGGTTAACGACCGATTAATCTATCTGCCCAACAGAAGTGTGCGACTGAGCAGGAATTGCATAATTATGACAAATAAAGTCGAAGAATTCGAGAAACATTACAAACAAAATAGCTTCGGTTGTATTGAAAGCCGCAATTTAACCATTTTTATTGATGATAGAAAGCGTAAAAATAAGAAACACATGTATTCATTCAAATTAGTCGATACTGAGCACGAATTCGATGAATACGAATGGCTTTACCTAACTAAGCCGCCCACACAGAGTCAAATTTTTAGAACTGGTGTCGACGCGCATAGATATTGGAAGCAGACGCAAATAATTGGAAGATATAAGACAATGTATTACGAGTTGATTAATTCGAAGGTTGTCGACAAGAACTTAATTTGGACACCAACCGATCCTCCAATGCCGCAAATCAGTGATCAATCAACAGAGGAGTCATATAATGACGACCAACAATATGAAGATGAGTCAACACTTGAAGATCAAAGTCAGGCTAATGACCAACACAGACAGACTCCCCAATCACTCTCTTCTTCAACCGCTCAATCTATGCCATCAGTGGTTTCACCACAAACTGGACAAATGGCTGCTGTCCCTCCATTCCATTCACTGCCTCCGAGTGGTAGAGGTAGAGCGAGAGGGAGAGGGAAAGGGAGGGCGAGAGTTGACACACAAACAAAACCTTTTGAACAATCGATGCCTTCGACATCTGCTTCACAACCGGACACTGGATATGAGCAAACAATTGAAGATCAAAATGAGTCCAATGTTCAACCCATACCGTTGTCAGAGCTGTCGGCACAACTCAATCTAAACCAGACATACAATGAGCCGAACTCGACACTCGCCCCTAGTGTACAGTCTCAACAAACCAGTTATATGTCTGGCGGCCAATTGCAGCACGAAAATGTGTCCACTGGTGGACAGTACCAGCAATACCCGCCCGATGATCCAGGTCTGGATCAACAAGTGTATGTACCGCCTGAACCGGTGCCAATCCAATTACCAACTGGTTCTTATTACCATGAAAATGGCCTCATCTATCAGCCACAATTAATGTATACACCATTTGGCTCTTATTATACAGGTATGTATGTCTCTTTTGCACCTGACCAGCATTCTATATATGCTGTCGGTTCGGTCCAAATCTATCCGCGAATACAGCATATATTCGGCTTATATGAGGTTTGGGCGAATGGTATTGAACAACAATATGTTAATGAGCAAGGATATCCATATAGAGTATTGCACCCGTTTAGACCCGATGTTGTTTATGTGAATGCAAACGGAAACCCAATCCCTGCGCCCCCGCCAACCGCTCCATAATCCGGACATCAATTGATTTGAAGAGTTTGGACACAAAATAGTGTCAAAAATAGAAATAGATATTCGATTAAATCAATTGATTATTGATATCTCTAATTGTTTTAAATGAAATTAAATTAATTTCCGTATTATTATTCGAATCAATTTATTTGAATTGATTACTGCAATTGATATACATTTTAGAATTGTTAATATATATATTTTTATTTTATCTTGTACGATAAATTAACGTACTAACTGGGTAAATTTTTACTACTAAATATTACAATGTTAATTTTTAAAATTTATGTCAAATAAAACATAATTATTGAACTTTTGTTTACATTTATTTTAATATTTTGAGAGGCGTCCATGTTAAAATTTATTTAAACTATCTAATTTTTCGCCTGTATACGTTTTAACTATTAACGTGAGATAAAACTTATATCGAAAATAAAATTAAACTCAATTTCAATTACCTTTATTTAAAATAATTTTTTGAACATGTGCATTGGCAAAATTATTTTTATTGTTTTTACTTTAAAATTAATTAAATTGAAAATTATGTCAAATTTTAATTTAAAATATTATCTTATCAGTTTCAATGTTTAATGTGTTAGAGATTATAAATAAAAATTTTAATCATTAACCAAAATATCAATTATAAACTTATAAATATAGAAATACAGTTTTCTAGGTTATTTAACTAAATATGAGTTATATAGTATATTGTAATGTTGAATAAACATACATTGTAACTTAAACATACAAAAATTAGTACTCCATATCTATCATAAAAAAATATTATATATGGAATAGATTTTATATTAAAAACTGTTTGCTTACATCGAAACAGTTAGTGACGTCTTCTCTCGTTTTGGCCTTTGAATGAAGAGGAATGCAATTCGTGTTAAAGACAACCATTATACAATGTTTTAAGATTTATTTTGACCAACATGCTAATATGTTTTGACTGTAGTTCAGATATTAAGTTGTAGAACTAAATTTTCTATTTAATAAAAATATTTACTTGGATTATAAGTCAAATTTAAAAACAATAAATTACATTTGTAAGTACATTAATTTATAAAACATGTTTGTATAAATAAAAAATTTCTTATTTTATTTTTTAAAACATTTTCTATTTTTTTATTTACCTAAATATTTTAAACAATATATTATTAAATTTTGTAATTAAAGTGAATTATCATTAATTTTTGGAGTTTTGTCAAAGAATTGATTGCATTATCAGAAAATTTATCAAAAATTAAAACATAACATCTTTTTTAAATTAAAATTTATTATAAATTTAGTAAATATTTTTAAAAAATATTTATTTTTATCTAGCTTGCTAAGTTTAATTTCGATATATTTATTTTAGAAAGTTATTAAACAGATTTCTAATAACATATTTTAAGTGATATTTGAAATCAAAGCTTTTTTCTCGTGTGTAAAAAAAATTTAACCTTGTTTTAATTTTTCAAAAATAGCCTACCAATAAACTTACATTACGTATATTAAAATTTAACTTATTGTTTTATAATATTAGCAGTTTAAATTAATTATTTAAAAATAACATGCCAAAATTATAATAAAGGAACGATGTATTAAAGATTAAAAATATGGTAATTAGGATAAAATTTAATAAATAATTAAATTAACAAAATTTTAATATTTTATTATATAGATTGTCAAACAATTACTATTAATACTAATAATTAATATTTTATCCTCTAATCAAATACCAAGTAAGAATTTATACGAACGCAAATGTTCTAGCAAGTTAACTTTCAAAGAATGGGAATCATATAAACGCGGCATAAAAGTTATGAAGGAGCGCTCGAAAAACGACCCAACTGGATTTTTGTATCAGTCAAACCTGCATGCTTGGCCGGAATACAATGGCACTTTTCAAGCAACCATGCTAGCTAAACAAATGAATTGGCACCAGGGTCAACATGCGCAATATTTTTTTCTTGTTTGGCATCGAATGTATTTGTATTTCTACGAACGTATTCTACGAAAGGCCGCAAATGACCCCTATTTGACACTTCCGTATTGGGACTATAGTGGATCTAAAGCTAATAGAGCTCTTCCGGAAGCATTTAGATTACCGGCCGATGAGGCGAAAAATGTTTTATATCTAGAAAAAGGTCGACGTCTGGCCATCAATAGAGGAGTGCCGCTAAAGCTTGAAGAGTCGACATCATTGGATGCATTAAAAAACCTTATTTTTACTATTGATTCCAATGCGGATGCACTCAGTGTTTGCTATTGTTTTGCCGGCGGACGGGTTGATAAACCCATACTATTGGGAAAAGCACCTGGTAAGTCATTTAACTTATTGTAAATGTTTAATTTTTTATATTTTTATTGATTAAAAAATATGTTTTTTTAATGAGATACAATTACTACAACTATTATTACTAAAATAAATTAAAATTAGCTTGCACAAACATAATAAATTGTAATTTATAAAGTTAATTTTAACAAAGTTTACAAAATATTTTTAAACAAAATAAAATTACCGGTACTAAAAATACATAATTATTAACTTGTTTACTTTAAACAATAGGCTTGTTGCAAATGTTGCCTTATTTTGCTGTAAATCGGGAGGTTGGCGGCCCGGATGGTTTGTTATCAGACATATGCAAATCAGCAATGGATCCAATATTTATTTTGCAGCATGCACAAATTGATAGAATATTTGAAACATGGACAAATCTGAGTGGAGGTGTTATACCAACAAACGATTACAAATTTTTAAAACAAAAATTTGATTTTTTCAATGAGAATGGAGCAAGGTTAACTGTCGAGGTAAAAGATTTTCTCAACATAACAAAACTCGGTTATAAATACGACAATTTAATCAGTGGCAAGGAAATTAAGCCAGTTAATAAACTGCCCCCGCTCAATATAGTAGTTAGAGTGGAAAACATTGAAGACATAGAAAGTGGAAATGAATTGTCGATTACATCCGAAGAGACATCAATAGTGACTGACTTAGAGGAAAAAACTATTAACTTGTTTGAAGACATGGCTCAAAATAAGTCACATTTAGCTGAAGCGAGATTTTCGCTTCAATTCGACGTCGAGTTTATGCAGACGTCTCTAATTTATGATATTTATTTCAATTTAGACCCCGAGTCTATGGCTAGAAATCAGCAACCTTATTTTATTGGTTCGATTATGAGTTTTAGTCCGAAATGTATTCAATTGCAAGACATCGATAGTAAGGACAAGATTCCAAAGTCTATTACAGATAATATTAATTTTTGCTTTGATGTGACCAAACAATTGAGAGATATTCTTACGATTCAATACAATTCGTTTGGTTTTGTCAAAAATCAACTAAATCTGACGTTTGTTGGCAGAGATTGTAGCGATAATTATGCGATAAATAGTACTGATATTATTGAATTGAATTCATTTACTTTGCTTTATATATGTGATCACTAATTAGAAACTTGCATGATTAATATATTCAAACATTCTATAATTATCTAATAATTACTGAATAAAATAAATAATTGTTATAATAAAATTAATTATAAAACAAGATTGAACAGTATGATCTTGATACATTTTTGAGAAAAGATTTATAAAATTTTATTTACTAGATTAGGTTTTACAACTTTACTCTAATTCTCAAAATTTTAATATTTATGTCTTGATACTAAAGTCAAATATTTAATCATTATTTACTAAAACGTAAAACTATAATTACTTTAAATATAATTTTATTGCAAATAGTTAAAACTAAATTGCATGATACTTAAACAAATGCGATATTTTTGCATTCATAATTTATTAATTACTTCTAAAATTCTAAAAGTTTTTGAATAAAGTTTTATCAAAAATTCGTAAATTTCCAGCCTCATTTGGGGTTTTGCAAACTTTAATAGCAATATGTACAATTGCCATCCACCTTCGGCGTCTGGAAAACTATTAAGGGTAATCATACAATTGCCATCCGCGTTTAACGTCTAGGAAACTTTAATAGCAATTTATACTTATGACAGCCGCTTTTGGCGTTTTATAAATATGAAAAATTATTTATACAAAAGCCAGGCGCAATTGGCAACTGGCGAATTATTAAAGGTATTCATACAAATACCAGTTGCCTTTAGCGTCTGACAAATTAAAAAATTTAAATAGTAAAATTGCCTTAAGCTATTGGCTTTTTTCAAACTATAAAATCTAAGCATACAATTTTTATCTGTTTGTGTATGGCAAACTTTAAGACAATACACAAAATTTGCTAAGTTATAAAATTTTAGTATTGCTTTTTAAATATTATATATTAGACAAATTGATATATTTTATTATTTATTTAAATTAATTATTTTTATCTAAATTTAATAATTTATTTTCTGATCAGATTATTTATTTTATTTATATTTCAAAAAATTAGCTATTTAAGTTTATAACAATTGTTTACATTTCTATTAGCTAATTTTTTTTGTTAACAGTTTTAAACTAATATATTTCTACTAAAATGTTTCAGTTGTAAATTTAATTTAAAAAATTTCTTTTGTTATTAAAATAAGCATGCAGCGGCGGGAGAAGGGGTGAGGTGTGGTTTGGGGAGGGAGTTCAGATCAAATTTATATATACATTCTTTTCGAAAATGTATTAAAAATTTATTTTAGTTAAATTAAAAATTTCACAAATATTTGTCAAAATGTGCATTATGTTTTTAAAAACAAATAATTGCTTAATTTTATTTAATAATAACTAAAGTTAAAAACTATAAAATTTTACAAGAATGGTTACAGTCTATCCCGATTAGTGTGAATCCGCTTATTGTGAATACCCGCTTATAGTGAACCATTTGCTGAGAACCAAGTTTAATTATGCATAGAATTTTGTTTGTTTATAGTAAATCCCGCTTAAAGTGAACAAATTTTACGGAAACAAGCTGTTTACTATATCCGGAATAGACTGTATCAGATTAATTTTTCCTACAAAACCTGGCTAGAATCATTTTTGTATTAATTTTTAAAAAATTTAAACTTTCTTGGCACTATTTATTTTATAAAATTTTTAACTTATAATTTATATTTGTCTAATTAACTTAATTTTTATAATAAATAATTCGTAGACTAAATGATAAATTAAAGTAATAAAATTTAATGACAAGATAGATATCTGCAGAAACTTAACTTGAACTTTATAAGGCTAAAATTTTAAAAATTATATTATAAACACGCTATATTGATTAATATAAATAATTTATCAATATAAAAATAAAACGTTATTTTAAAAATTTTAAACAAAAAACATTATACTTTATAATACAAAGCATACAAATACTTATTAGAGTTTTTGCAGTAATTTTAATTTACTATTTAATTAATAATATAATTCAAAATAAATAAGTTTTAATTATGTTAACCAGATTTTGTATTAGTAAAAGACTTGTAAAACAAAAGTCTAATAATTATAAACTTAAAAATAGCAATGTTGGTTTGGCAATTAAAAGAGGAGAGAATTTCTTTATGCAAAACACATTCGTTGTATTCTCAGGAAGTACTGATGAATACGTGTCGGGAAAGAGAAGTAAATCGAGAATAATAGCCGTCAGTATTGCACAAATAATTAATGTATTAATGGTTTTACGATTTGGTTTGATTTCACTTATAAAAACGCAATGGATTCGGGAAGTGATGTGTGATTTCGGGCCTTTGATTGATAATTCAATTACATTTTCATATTTTATGTTTACAATATCAGTCGCATTACTATTATTTGGATTGATTGCAAATTATCAAAATATAACACAAACACTACACGTTGTTAAATTAGTATATCAAATCAAATACAACTTATTTAAATACCCCCTAAATAAACAAAAACTTAAAAAATTAGTATTATATGCAAATTTATTAATAAATTTTATTAAGATAATATCTATTTTTTCGGTTTGTTTATTATTACCAACTCATTTTGTTTATGTGATTAACGGTAAGTTAATAAAATATAAAATACAATAAATTAATAATTTTTAAAATTTCTTTATTGATGTCAAATTAATGAAATTAATTAAAATTGCTCTTAACCAGACTTAGTAAAAAGCAGATATTATGAAGGTCGGCCAATTCTAGAAAGAATTAGGGAAGGAATTTTTCCAAAAAAACATTAGCGACCATTCTAGGGGGTATAAAGGAAGAGATTTTTTTAAAACGCTCAAAATTTTTATTTATTTATGATAAAATTTTATTAAATTTTACTGAATTTAAACCGGATTTAGCAACTTTATAAAACAAAATTTCAATTGTTGGTGAAAAGTTGACAGGGGAATAAATGCCAATTTTCAAAATCAGAGTGATCTTTGCCCGATCTCTAACTTTACAATTTTTAACTTAACCCTAACCTTAGCTTTATTTTTATGATAAACAATAACTCTACTCAAAGCAAATTAAATTTAAAGTTAAACTTGATATATTAATTATTTTTAAGACTAAGCAAATAAATACACATTAAGTTAAAATTTATTAACGTTATTTATTCAAGGTTATTTTGATTTAAAAACACAATTTTCACTATTTGGCGTAATATTCTGGAATTTATCCTCGATCATTTGGATAATTAACGGATGTTGCATGCTTTTGTTAGGATTTATTCTATGGTTTGGTTCAGCAATTTATTTGAAATACAAATTTATGGAAATTAATGACAAAATTCGGTTAAGTTTTAAGCTATCGATTAAACGATTGCTTTTGAATGCAATGGTTGAACACAATTATATCGAAGTATTAACCCGGGATTGCAATCACTATTTCCGGTTAACCACATTTATTATTTACTACATATTGACTCCAAATTGTGAATTGTTATTATTTATTGCTTGCGATAAACAAACAACAAATTCATTAAGATTAATTGCTTCGATTTTTTTTATTTGTTTTATTGTTTCTTATCTTAGTATAAATTTAATGAGCACTTGGATCAGTACAGCGGCTCATAAGTCATATCCACTCCTATACTCGAATTTAACCCGATTTCGAGTCATTCGACTCAAAGATCTATTAAAAATTGAGACTTTTATTGAGAGACTGTCCGGACCTGCAATCGGATACTATTGCTATAATTTATTTCCAATGAATAACTTTGAGTTCTATCAATACGTATACATCGCAGGACTTAATTACATTTTAATAATGACTTTATTCTAATTAATTATTTTTCTCATAATTATTGCACTATTAGATTATAATTTAAAATTATTTTACTTATTAAAAAAATATAGTTTAAAAATATGTACACTCAACCTTTTAGTTTAGTATCCGAATTAAAGAAATCATCAAAGGTTACAATATTTATCTTGCAACATGTACAATTCGATTGAATTTTAAAATACAAACATTTAAGTGAAATTATAACAACAAAATAAAATTAATTTCTAAACAAAAAATTTCAAGATTTATCGTTGAAAATGGAGAAAATATCAATTTGAAATATTTTTTCAATACCTTTCCAAACCTAGTATTAAATATGACAACAAGACCAAGTTAACTACTAAACTTCTCATGCTCAATGTTAAAGGTGATAAATTTGAATATTTTGAAAGTTTTACTATTTTTGATATATTTTGAAAATTTTAATATTTTTGATACATTTTGAAAGTTTTATTATTTTTGATATATTTTGAAAGTTTTACTATTTTTGATATATTTTGAAAGTTTTACTATTTTTGATATATTTTGAAAGTTTTACTATTTTTGATATATTTTGAAAGTTTTACTATTTTTAATATATTTTTAAAGTTTTATAGCTTTTGATATATAATATTATTTTTTAAATATTAAAAACTTTATTTTTACAGAAACACAAGAATTGACAATAAAATTATATTTTGAAGATAGCCATTGATCCGATATAATGCAGACTTTGATTGTTAGTAAAGGCTTCCTGTTTTAGGTTTAGATATATATCGAAATAAACCGAAAGTTCGATGTATTCGACATCGAATTGTAGAGTAAACCTGACTTTCAAAAGCAAAAATAATTTTAAACAGTTTAAGCAAATGTTTTTAATACGAAATAAAATCAAAGGGTTTGGCGGAAGATGGAAAAAAATGCTTATTTTTTAAATTCATTCAAATCATGATAAAAGCACATGATATAATTAAAAAAATGAGCAAAAAAATTTCTGTAATTAAAACATTAAAAAAGTTATGCGCATTCAAAAATACAATATCTTCTTATAGTTTATGAATTTCAAACTTAGTTTACAAACAAACTAAATGAGATATTTTAATTATTTCTTCATTAACACATACATATATCAAAGCAGTATTAATAATTAAATAAAATATTTATATAAACAAAATTTTTGTAATAGAAAATAATAATTAATAAATTTGTTTGCAAAATTGAAGATTTTGCCATAGCGATTTGCAACTTTTGTTTTATAATTTTTTATAAAAACCTATAATCTATATTATTTATTTTTTTAAAATTTGGCAAATTGCTAAATTTTTTTGCACATTTCTCTCTTATATCATATGCTTTTATCATGATATAAATGATTTTTATAAATAAGCAATTTTATCAATCTTCAGACAAATCCTTTATTATAATTATATTTGTATGTGAACGAAAAAACTGACAAACATATTTAAATATAAAATTATAATCAGATGAATGTAAAGTTTTAGTTAATTTAAACATAAAATATGCACTACTATTTGTATTCAAAAAAAAAATTTTCACTATAAAAATAAAATGACTAATAAATTATTTTTAAAAAATCTTAACAATATTTAGTTGTAATTAGAAAGGTAAAACTAAACAATTTGATTTTAATTATGATATTGTTTTAAAAATATTGTGTATTATGAAACATATATAACGAATTCCGTTAATAACAAACGATTTAACAAAACCAAACTTTTTGTTATAAACGTGTTGGACAATTTTAGCAATGTTAGTAGTGAGTAGTGACTCTGGGCACGTTTTAGCTCCTCCCACTTTTGATGATGTCAGAGATAAGAAACCGGTTTT
>JAQFXP010000160.1:0-41450 GCA_034693685.1 Belba bartosi | reverse complement strand
TATAAAATTTCAAATAATTTTAAATAATTTGCACATTTTACATAATTTATTTTAATATCCTCTTAAATTTTATTTATTTTTAATCTTTCCAGCAAATTTAATGGTCAACATAACAAAGCGAATAAATATTAAAAACATCTAAAAACAAATTAAAAATATTTTAAATACTGTATTTAGTTAATTAAACAAATAAATCAAACATTACTTTAAAAGCAATTTTTCTGGTAATCACGTATTGATTACCGTTTGTAAAACCAATCAATTTGTTTCGATCCGACACTTTCTCCAAACAATTAATTAACTAAAAAATTAAAAACAAATTAAATGGTTTTAGAACCAAGCTTGCAAACTTACTTTTATTTTATCCTGAATGTTTAATAAATTTTTTACTTCAAAATAAAATTTATTTAAAGAAATATATGTCTTGGTAACTTTAGCATTAATATATGAAGTAAATAGATTAAGCAGAAAAAGTGACGATAAAATAGATGTCAAGAATACAATCGAAACTATTCTTGTAGTGATAAGTAAATTTTCAAATAAAATTGCTTCAATTATTACAGCATTTAATAGAATTAATGAAAAACAAATAATAAAATAACCTTTTTCCAAAATTTATTCTGTTTTTCAATATCCAGTCAAAGCTTATTATGATCAAGCAATATTTGCAATAATCTGAGTTTAACCGACAAAGAACGTTTAAAAAATATTTGATTTAATTTAATTGTTCTGAAATGCTTATTAAAACATTTTATACGACATCTGAAGTAAATACAAATCATTAGGTAATAAAAAGGCGTTAATAGAAAAGTACATGTTGAAATGAAAATAATTATTATGTAATTTATCAAACTTACAAGTCCATATATTATTAAATGTAATTTTAAATAATATTTTATAACAATAGCAATTGGAATTAAACAAGCTATAATAATTATTATTTTCAAACGTAACTTCATTGTTTTATAATATAATTTAATTTTTTCCGAAAATATTTTTATCTCTTTCTCATCAAATAAATTGATCGAATTATAAGTTTTATATTCATTAATGACTGAAATTATTTCAAACCATTTATAATCGCTTTTCTTGCATGTATTCAACGTAAGAATTATCATCAAGCACATATTTAAATAAATTATAACAAATAAATAAACCAATTCCTTAAATTCTACAATATATTGAGCAAGATCAAAGTAATAAATCGGCAAAAGTTTATTTGATTTTGATTTGAATAAATAAAACATAAATAGAATTAAATTAATAATAAGATGAATAATAAGAGTAAAAACTTTAAATTTTTGTTTAAATAATTGTTTATTCGAAACGGTTTTCTCATTTACATCAAACCTATAAAACAACCAATACTTATAAAGCGGTAATTCAATATCTGTAGGCTTGAGATTATCCATCATATATATCAAGTTTGATTTATCTGGCACAGATTTAATGTTGTTAAATTGACAAGCATTAATAAAAAAATAAAGTTCTGACAAGAATAATATAAAATCTGAAATATTTACAATTAAGTAAATCTATAAAGTTATAATAAATAAACTTACTTAATTTTAATGGTTATTTTTAATGGCATTTCTAGCATTATATAAATATTAACTCACTAATGAAATTTGATATTATTTTTAAATATTGGAATTTTATTTAGATAAAAATACTTAAAAGCAACATTTTCGAAAAATATTTTATTTTTGCTGCTCACATTTAAATTTATAAATTTTGTTTTTTATATTAAATTTCGCATATTTATTTAAAATATAGTTATTATAATATAGTAATTTAAACCAAGAGCAGTTTAAGCATAAAATACCAAGTCAATTTAAAAGTTTAAAAATTAAAAAACAAATTTTTTTTTTAAAGTATACAATGCAAAATAACAGTAAATTAAATTTTTGTTAAAACAACCAAGTAAAAAATATTTATAAATAGTTAAAAAAAAGTTTTAATAATTACCAAAACTTTAGTCAAATTGCGTTAAACCAAAAATAATTTATATTTGATTTTGATATGAATGCAATTGCCATCTAATGACTGAGAAGTTTATATGTTACTATATAATACGTAAAAATAATTATTTCAAACTGTAATACAAAAAAATCTTTACAATACCAACAGTTTTATTGATTTTCACAATAACTATAAAATAAATAGATTTTGTTGTTAAAAGTGTTTAATATTTATTCAATAGAAACTTCGGCTCAATTTGATTCAATGAATTAGCAATCGATATACAAAAAGCAATTTTGTTTCACCCGAATCGTTATCATTGTTACCGAGAATCTCATATTTATATCAAAAGAACATATGAGTGAAAAATATCACTTTTTTTATATTTATTGCGAGAATTTGTTTGAAACCTAATATCACAGCAATATTCAATACAATAGAGGAAAATGTGGCAAAAGTTTCACTAAAAAGAGTATTCGATATAATAATAAATAAAAAAAAGTCATACATTATATCAGATAAGGAGTGATGAGTGCAATGAATCAAAATTATCGAAAAATATAAAATATATATAAAAAGAGAGAAAAGAATTTTTTAAAAAAATAAAGGATTGGCTGAAAATTGGAAATTGATTTATGACTATCGCTGGTCTGGATATTACACTCCCTGTCGATCACAATTGTATTGATCGCCAATTTTTTAGGACATAATAACTTTGTGTTCAACCGATTGTGTTGTTACGAAACACGGCTTAACAAATCATTTTCTCACATTTTCATCAATTTTTGCTTTTTTTTTGTTCAATTTTATCAAATTTATTGTGCTCAAATTTTTGTTGTTGTTGAAGTGTGCAAGTTTAGCTTAAACAAATAAATCAGAAATCAAATAATTAAGACATGACAAATTTATTAAATTATGTTACAAAAATGAAATCTGCTGAAATAATTTTCAAATGTATCATTTTAACTTTTTTAATGTCTAAAATATCAAATTGTTTTAATATTTTAAGATTAAATTGAGCTGGTTCAATAAATGTTGTGCATTGTAATTTAAAAATATTAATTTAGATAAATTGTTTGTAAAATATGTGTTTAAAAATTTTTAAAGAATAAATTTCTAGCTTATTATTTCACTTGCACATCTCTAAAAATGTAGCAAGCCAATTTAGTGAACCGAACAAAGATTGTCGATAAATAAATAGAATTTTTTGCTTATCTCAAGTGCCAGAACATACAATCAATGAATTTGATGACAAAAATCGATTTAAAAAATGCAAAAAATAATTAAAAGTATGAATTTTGTCGACAGTCTTATTAATCAGTAGTTATTTGAGATTTAAATGAGGCGTAACTTATAAATGAAAATTAAAGCAAATATTTATAAATTTTTTTAAAGAAAAAATATTATATCAGATATGTATTAACAGAAGACTTATAATTTAGTCGAATATAACAAAAATTTTATTAATTTATTTACAACTACTTCACTATATCTAATAAGCATCGATGGAAACAATATAATTATTAAAACTTTTACTGTATAGCAGCACAAGTATGCCTTTGTGTGTAATTTATAAAAGTCATTATAAATTAATTGGTTATATAAAACTATCTTTAAGATTTTAAAGTTTAATGCTTTCAAATACAGAATAAACCTAATTCCAGCAATTGCTTGGTGCTTTGAAAAATTATTTCTAAAATCAAAAATACAAAAAAAAATTACATAGTCAATTTGTTTAAAAATAAATTATAATTGCATGCAATTGTATGTCAGAGGTTACGGTGTTTGCGTATGTATTAATATTTAATCACAAAATTAGCAAACATTAATTTATTTTTAAGTATATATATGTAAATAACTTTTTGTATTAAAGTTTTGATTACAGTTTTGCTATAATCAAAATACTCTACTAATATGTATTATGCGTGCAGTGAAAACCTATTGATAAAATTGAATAATTGCTATAAATTATTGCTATAATCGAGTATTTTTAATATTATAACCAAAGATGTAATTTTGCTACAGCCTATAAATAAATAATGAGAAACATAGTTATAGATAAAATTATCCGGTTTATCATAAACACCTGTTTCTAGATAAACATTTTGTGTTTTGATAAGCTTAGTTCAAATAAAAACATTTCATATATCGTGATTTCATAAGAAATAAGTTTAGGTTTAATTATTTGCATTTATATCTTTAATACTAATTGTTTTTTTTATTAATTTTGATTTAATTGACTATAAATCAAGTTTATTTTAAGTGAAAATAAGAGTGTTTTGTCTGAAGTGACTGAACACAATAAAAATAATAATTATTAGAATTTTAATTTTGATTTTGATTTAATTGTTTGTAAATTAAGTTTATTTTAAGTAAATTTAAATCTTTTTTCGAATTTTATTTTATGCTATAAAAGTAATATATTTTCCCATTACTTATGGGTAGGCTGTAACAAAATCACATCTATGATTATAACGGTTGCTGCAGCAATATTGACATGCTAAAATTAAAATCTGTTATAATCCAATATGATAAAATCTAGTTTATACTGTTATAATATTGAATTTACAAATAAATTAAAAAATAAGCTTGCATCACTTTCTTAAATTTACTCTAAAGTGATGCAAGCTTATTTTTAAAATTACTATTTGGCACTTTAACCGAACTTACCGTATATAGATAAACCATTGTTTAAAAAAAATTAGTGATTATTTTTAAAATTTTATATAGATTAAATTTTTTAATTAGTAAAAATTTTGTTTTTCGCATTTATTCTATTAAATTTATTTAAAAAAATACTTTTAACTAAACTTAATATAAAAGATTTAAAAAGTTCTAAGATTAACCTAGATAAAAGACAGTGATTGAGAAGAAAGAATTAATCAAAAAATCTTTTTCCTAATTTTAAAAATTGTCATTTATCCTTGTAGCATTTGTTTTGCAAAATTAATTTTTTTTTAATTTCCTGCCACCAAATGCACAGGCAAATTTTTTAAGTTTTTAAAACCAAAATTAAAACATTTTTTCTAAATTTTTGCTAAATTTAGTTAAATTGGTTTAAATTGCATTTTATTTATTTAGAAATTTTCTCTACTAATATTTTTCAAGATTTTGAGCTAAAATTTTTGTTAAAAATATTTGCCCCTAATTTTCCCCAGATTAGTCAACCATCTCAATTTCTGATAAAAAGTTTAAGAATTAACTTTCGCATCCATTCCATCGGCTCTGATTCGATTGGAAGTAATGCCAAAAGATGAGTGACTTTTTCAAAAATATACTATATCTGAAATGACATTAATAGAAAATCGGATAATCTAAACCAGTTTATATATTTCATAAATTTTTGTCCATATATACAATACGTGTAAGTTATTTGATATCTTATTTTCCAAAAAATTTATTGACAGTTGATATCCAGTTTAAAGTTTGGATTTTGTAAAAAATTTAATAAAATATTATTTTCAACAAAATAACGTAAAAGGTTTATCTTCCTATTATTATATTTTTAGAAATTTCAACTGCTACATTTACTTTGTAACTTTATCTTTTTAAACCAATTATTTTAATTCTAAATATAAAACAGAAAATTTGTTCAAGCTTCAAAGCGGAATGAATCAGGTAATAGGAAATGACATTTTTGATCTAGCTTGTTTAAGTTTGCAAAAATAAGCCAATTTAAAGAATCAATACAAAATAAAAAATAAACAAATTTTTGATCCGGAACTAAAAATCAATTTAAAAATATTTCTTTTAGTTATGCATGCTACATTTACTTGTTTGGCAAAAAACATTCTAAAATTCAAAAATTATATAATAGATTTGACTAGTTTTAAGTTAATTTTAATTAAAAATATTATACAGTATAATCTGCTTTTGTAATATAATCAATGATCATGCATCATTTCAGTTATTATATTATTTTACTTAACATTTGATACTTTACTTTAATATTAAAAAGTTTTAATTAAAAATCTCATTATATTGAGTAAATAAAATTTTAATTTAAGAAATTTATTGAGATTTTTACTTAATAAGTATTTTCAAAATTAAATATTGGCTGCAATTATGAACCGGAAAGGCACTTACCGCTCAACTTGAGTCAAGTGTCAACGACTGTCAATATTATTTATAATACTCTATCTATTTCTCGCAATCTATCGATTACTTAAGGCTTTGCTCTAAGAGTCGACATTTTCTAAGTGTTAATTAATTTATGATTTGACTTATTTAATGCACATATAATAATCGATATGACTTTACGCCAGGCATTACGATATGCCAGGCATTTCTAATTGACTTTCCGCCATTCTTCACTCGACTAAATTCTACTTGCTTGTCTGAACTTGTATATTTTTGTTTTTTATGTGTTTTATGTCTTAATAATTTATGTATTTAAATATTGGTCAAAGTTTAATACACGACAAAGTTTAACATAATAAATATTGTAACAATGTTTTAGTTTAGAAATGTTGAGTTTTTTATATTATAATCAGAAGAGCCCTTAGAAGCCAATTAATAGCCACTTTTAATGGACGTCTGATGTGTTAGTTTTATGGCTAGTTATAACTATTCAAATAAGTTGTTACAATTTTAAGTGAGTTATTGAATTTTAAACAAATAGAGAATTAAGTTAAATGTCAATAAGCACACGATGTATGCGGATTAACATCAGTTAATCAGATGACCAAGACAACGCTTCAATTTTTTAACATAAATGTTTATGTTTGGGCGGCTCTGATTATAATGTCACGCATTTTGAGATTTAAACTTTTGGGACATAATTGATAGAATCTTTCGGATTAAGAATTCTGGAAATTAGGAAAAATTGGGTTAAATTATATATATTTTGTTGATTTATTAGTGAAAAAATTTTAAACATTAATAAAATTAAAATTAATTGATAAAATTACTCAAGACAAAAATATCGCTTTGTTTAAGGAGTTTAAATCAGCTAAAAACAAAATACAAAAAAATTTAATTTTATTTAAAATAAATCAGTTAAAAAAACAAATAAAAAATCTAAAACTAAATAAATTCTAACATATTTGTGGAAACAGAAAAAAAAGTTTAGCATTCATTTGAATAAATCATATGAAAAAATAAATTAACTAAAAATGTTTGCTTACATTAAATGCCAAAAGCAACCAAGGTAGAAAGACTAAAAATATAATATAGATAAACAAATGTTTTTTAAACAACTAAAATATTTTATATTTAAATTAAATTTTAAATATTTATATCATAATAAACATGTTTAAATAATTTCTAAATAATAAAAATTTTAAATATTAATTAAAAATTTTAATATTTTATTGTAATTAAAATTTAACAAACATTATTTTTAAATATTTTAAAAATTAATTTAAAATTAACAATATATAAGAATTATATAAAAACAAATTTTTAAGTTTAATTATAAAATAGTAATTTAATGTGGTATAATTGTAGCTTATTTATTACCTTGCACACTCCTATAATAAAATAATTTTGTTTTTATTTGTTTAGCTTTATTTATTGTATCGTAAAACCAATATTAAAAGAATTCAAACAAAAACAATTGAAAAAAGTTGAACGGAATTTATATTTGATTAAACCAAAAAGTTTTGTAAATTTTTCGTTTATGTCTAGAATTTCAAATAAGATTTCAAACGTAAAAAATTAAATTTTTTTAGTTACGGATTATTCGCAAAAGCCATTTACCAAAGGCCAGGGATTAACAAATAAAAGCCACCGTTTAGTATAGATATAAAGAGTGCCTTGGAGAATTTATTATGGAATTTGAAATATTTTAAATCTAGAAGGATTTTAAAAGCAATAAATATCTATAAAAAATTAATTTATTAAAATAATAGACATTTTTAAAAATTAGATTTTGACCTTTTTAAAAAATAATATTTTTTTAGTTTTATGTGTTTTCAGATAAATCTCGGATAAATCAAATAAATTGTTTTTATAAAAAAAAAAGATAAACTTTAAAAAAATTAATTGATTAAAATATAAACAATAAAATTTTGATTAATTTTTTAATAAGTATAAAATTGATAAAATATATGCATTAAAATAAATTACATTTATTTGTTTTATTTGTCATACAATAAGTTAATTATTACTAAATAATTAATGATAATATAATTAGTTATATTTAGAAACAAGTAAGTTGAAAACTTTAAAACATTTAATACAAGTTAATAATTTAATTAGCCAATTCAATTAAAGTATTTATTTTAACTTTCAACAAAATAAACACGTTAGAAAAATAATGTCTAACAAGCTGCAAAGCCGGTTTAAGCCAGACAGATTTAGAGGGGATGAGAACGTAAGGCAAATTACTTATTTTGATCAATTACAAGTTTATATCCCGTGTTTATTTGATTGGATGTAAACTCCCCTTGGTACGCAATTAATATTTTCGGAGTGAGAAAGAGATAAAGCAAAACAAATTCACTCTTTATTTGATTATATTCTCGTATTCTCTCACTTCATATCATTTATTATTCGTTCGGGAATTCAATTTCGAAAACATTATTTCATTTTCTATTTTCCTCTATTGTATCCAAATTCAAGTTTATCCTCATATTTCATCTGACCTAAAAAAAATTAGCCTGCTTATATCAAAAAGCATTTTCTTGTTTGCTAAAATGTTTGGTATTGTTTAGAAATGCTTAAAACATATTCTTATTTTGGATTTTTTTGATATATTATTATTTTATTCGCTGCAAATGGTTTGTACGCAAACTGTAAGTTAAGTTATATTGATTGTACTGATTGTACTGTACATACATTATAACATATCATGATATGCACAATGTAATTTGTTTAATTCAAAGTTTCTGGGTTATATGAAAATTGTAAAGAAAATAATAAATTTTAAAGTTTTTGTTTTAGTTTGATACAATTGCTTAAATTATAATTTTTAAAATTATTTGTTTTATTTTTATTACTACTGTATTTATTAATATGTTCAAAATGTTAATACAGTATAAGTACAATTTTATAAACTATCATTTATTGTGTTGTCAAGCATATTAAATAAAAATAAATATTCAGTTCCGTTCATAAATTATGTTATTCAAAATATGTCAAATAAACAATTATTTATTTGAAATTAATGAATAAATAAAATTTTTTGCAACATAAGTAATAAATAAAAAAAATATAAAAGCATTTCTGCACCTATTCATATAATTCTCAATTGATGATAAATGATGTCAGGCTCAAATAAGCACAACTTTTAAACTATTCGAGTATTATGACTATTTAATCGATTTAATAAGATATTTCAAAAATAATTTGTCAAAATTTGAAATATTTAAAGTAAAACATATTGGCCTACATAAATTACGTTTTTATATTATTTAAAAAAATCAAAATCTCGGTTTTGCTGATTATTTCGCCAACAAATTTTATTCTTGATTGTTTTATTTTTTCTTATGCTTATTATTACGAAAAAATTTATATTTATTGAAATTTATGGTTTAATTAAATTTCTTTGATAACAAATCTCTTATAATAAAAATATAAAAGTTTAGTCGAAATAATATTTTGCAAAAATATTTTGAATTAGAAATAAATTTTAATAAATTCAAATTATTAGAGATTAAGCAGAAATAGATTAAGCAAGATTTTAATTTATAATAATTAATATTATTTGAACTAGACAGCATCAAAATTGTTATTTTCTAAACGCATGTTAGACTAAAACATATTTTGTTTAAAATTAATTAATACAAAGTATATGTTTTTTTTAATTAAGACAAATGAAAAGTGATGTTAATATTGTTAAACAAAACTTACTTAGCAAACTTTTCATTTAAATAACTAAAATAATTTATATTTAAGTAAAAATAATTTGTAAATTAACATTGATAAATAGCACTTAAGAATATATATTAAATATATATATAATTATAAAAACAATAATTTAACATTTAAAATTATTTTGTAAGCATAACGTTATATAATTTAATTATTAATGTTAAATTAATATTTTTTTAAATATACAGTTGACGTTAAGGCAAAAGCAATTATGGCTTAATTTTAACAAATAAGCAAAATACTTACTTAATAGCACTTTTAAAATTTTGTCATTATTATAAATTAGTAAAGCGCAAAACTTAAGAGTTTAAAATGTAGGTTAGCTTTATTTACAATTTATTAAACATTAAAAAAGAATATATTTTCAAAGTGAATCGCGATTCAATACAGATAACTCGTTTTGTAAGGATGAACAAATAGTAAAAAATCTAACTTACATTTTGAACTCTTAAATTTTGTCCAGGCATAACATAGACGGTTAAAAGATAAATAATTAAAATTTTTGTAAACTTTTATACTATTTTAGTCAAGTGGCCACTATTGGCCATTGCAGATATATTGTTTTTGTCAGGAATCGTGAAGAAGAGATCAGGCAAAAAATTCCTTCTAATTTTGAAAATTTAGATTTATCCCCCCACCCCACCCCCTTGTTATAAATTACCATATTCTCGCGCATACACTTGCAGTGCCCATATAGAGTAAAACAGACCATATGCCCTTATACCCCGGGCATACCGGCATGTCGTTATAAGTGAGAAATAAAATTTCTACCATTTATGTAAAATAGTAAAATTTTTAAATATTTAAATTAATGCATGTGTTTAATTATGTGTTTTATTTGTTTTTATTAAAATAAAAAATATACCAACTTATAAACTTTAAAGATATTACAGTAAATAACAAAATTCTTTAATTTTTAGTTTTAAATTTTTTTAGTTTTAATCAAAAACGATTGAAATATTGTTAATTAATTTGTGATTAATATAATTAATAATAGTTATTTTGTCAATTTACTAATTATATCTAAATTTATGCTATTATTAAACATTTATAATAAAATTATTTTAAAAATAAAATTTTGTATGTCTCACTCTATATGGGCACACCCATAGCACCATAAGGGCTTTTTTGTAATTATGGTTAAACTCACTTATAAGGGCATGCAAGTATATGCGCGGGAATACGGTAATATAACAGACAGAAATAAAATTATTTAAACAAATAGTCAAGTCGTCAATCAGTAAGTGTATATAAAATTAAAAGAAAATTTAGAAAAAAAACAAAGTTAGATAAAATATTAAGGTGACAAAGTAAATTCTTTTGGCTCTAATCTCAACTGTACAATATGTAAACTGTATAATATATTTTTAAATATAAAAAATGTTTAAATGTATAATTATGTAATGCTTTTTTATAATTATTAATTTATAAACAACTTAATTAAATATATGCTTTATCAAACAAGCTAGCAACTTTATAAATTGCTACCTAATTTAATTATTATTCAATTAAACACGTTAATGAAATAAAGTGCACAATAAAAAATAAAAGATATTTTTTCTAAAAGAGATATCAGTTATTTTGCCAACTAATGGCTGTCTATAAGAATATAACAAAATATTTTCACTTAACTAGTGCTCACGTAATTGAAGTGAAGGTTTGAAATAATAATTATTCGAATCGCATGTTAGACCACCACACATAAATTAATATTAAATAACTAAATTAACCTTGTACACTTTGGGATATAGATTTAGTTATCAATTTTTAGTATTTTAATGTTTTTTAGTTTTATTTATATAAAAATGTATATAAAAACAATATTTAAAAGATATAAGCTAATGTAATGTATCATGTTATAAATTTTAATTATTACATTCTATAAATGATAAAATATTAATTTATTTTATTTAAATGATTCTATTAAAATTATTCCATGATAATTTGTAAACTGCAATCAAGTATATAATTGTGGTTAAAGTACTTATACTAAAATTTAATATATTATTATACTTGTAAAAGAGCTAGACAATTAATTAATCTCAAAAAATTAATGTCAGTATTATTTTTGTTTGCTAAAGTCAAAAATTAAAATTCTGAAACGGTTTGGAAAACGCAATAAAATTTTTGGAAAAAATACAATTAATTTTTGGTTTTTCATCTAAATAATGGGTTTTTAGTTTTATTTTGGTCTTTCATTCATAATTAATACAAATTGTCTAATAAATTAAATACAATTTTATATCTATTAAAACTGATATATCTTTGTAAATGTGTATAAATTTTAACTAAACTTATTGCTAAACAGTTGCCAATTATATTAAGGTAGGGATCGAGAAGGTTAACCAATTCAGGGTAAATCAGGAAATTTTTTTTTTAAAAATTTGCTAAAAACATAGGGAGTATCAGGGAAGAGATTTATTCAAAAACGTTTACAAAACCTATAAATTAATAATAAAATCTTATTTAATTTAAATAGATTTAAACCGGATTTAGCAAAAATTTAGAAAATAATTCCCTATTTTGGTCAAAAAACCCAAAACATTTGTTTACCTCTTTCGGCCGGCGGCAAAAAATCTGGGGGATACATTTTTGCGGACTCCGGGGTAAATGCCAATTTTTAATATCAGGATACTTTTTGGTTTATTCCCCCATTAGATCCCTGTATTAAGCATAAAAATAATATTCTATCTAACCCAATTATGTTTTCACAGATTACTTGATAACTTATCAACTTCTTATAATTAATTTAACTAAAAAAATTAAAAAACACAACTAAACTAAGAATTTATTAATAAATTTAATTTTTATAAAATAACTTGAAAACAAATTATGACAATTAAAAACTAAAAAAAAAGTTTTTTATTAAATAACTGAATAAATAATTAAATTTTTATAACAACTTTGAAATAAAAGTAATTAAAAAAATTCAATTTCTAAATGAGAAGAATTTGATCGACTCTCGAGAGAATTAATTTGATTAGAAAAAACGTAAAATTATAAAACAATTTATTAGAATTTTTTATAACATAAAAAATGAACATCCTAATATAATACATAAAAGTTTTCGATGAGGTGTGCCTTAAATTAATTAATCAAATAAATGAATTCGTGTTAAACATGAAAACATAATTTAATTCATTGAACTAATATTGGAATTAAACGCTAGAATTATATTTTATTAACAGAATTTTTAGCAAGTTCCAAGAATATTATCTAAAAATAACAAACATGTTTTTAACTAGTTAACACATTTAAGTTGCTTGTTAATTTAAATATGCTTACATAAGTTGTTTTTTATTTATGTTATTATGTTAATAAAATTATATTGCCGGTAGTTATAAAATACAAATTTAACTTGTATTAATAACATGTTTTTATTGTTCCAAACATGTTTTAATGCACTAAAAGCATTAAATAAACTATTCTTATATTTTAAACTTAATATACTTTTCAAATATTTTTGTTAAAACAATAAAAATAATTTAAAACAAATCTATTTAGTGACGAAAAAATTTCAAAGTTAAAAAAATAAAATATTTATTTTTAAGAAACAAAAATTTAACATGTTGCCAAATTTTGGCAGACAATCAATCAACTATTTGTCACTCAAACATTAATCTTTAATTACAAAAATAAGAAATATTTGTATCAATGGTTAAAATACTATAAATAAATATTTGTAAATAAATTTGATCAAGGATATGTATTTTAAGACTTGAATGAATTTAGTTGTTAACTAGATATTTTGTCAGATTAAAAACATATAAACATTTGCTAACACAAACACACTTTTGTATATAATAAAAATTTACTCATTTACTATGTTTTTAAAATTTAGTTTGTATATATTCAAATATAAATAGCGTTTTAGCAAATTAAAATAATATTTTTTAAAAATTTTTATTTAAAAAAACTATTTTAAAATTTAATTTAATTTAATCTTGTTTAATTAATTAAAATTTAAATTTTATATATTATTCATGTCAGTACTTAAGAATAAAATAATAAAATGGTTTAATAATATAATCATTAATTTTATTAACAAGTTGATTCTAATCAATATTATGCAAAAATATATTTGAATATATTATTGTTTAAAATCTATGACCTAGATAACGTACTAGATAGTTTGACATTTTAATTAAAATGAGATAAAATACGTATTTTATCCAAAAAAAAAGTAATTTATTTCGAATTATAAGCATTCAAAGTCATTAAAACTATAGTCAAAGTAACCAATAGTCGAAATGTTTGTTCATTTAAGCGTATATTTCAATGTCCGGTAAAGTTAAGTCTATTTTCATTGTTTTGTAAGAAAACTAATAAAAGACTTAAATCATAATATACTGCGTCTCTCGAGACAAATAATAAAAAATAAATTGAAGATTAAGACAAACCAATAGCAAAAATGCACTTATTAGGTCCAATCAAATAAGAAAAAACAATAATAAAATTTGCCAATCTATTTTTCTTTTATAAATAATAAAAAATAATAGTATTTAAAGTTGTAAAAATTTGTATTCTATTTTTTGGAATATTATTATTTACTTAAATTGTTTTTATATTTTACAATACATGTGTTATTTTATTATATATTTATTTTATTGTAAATAATAAATAACATGTTAAAAATTTCATGTATTGTTTACTGTTTTTATTGTATTTTACACAAAAACAAAATTGTTTTTATAAAATTTAAATAATAAATAATATTAATGTTAAAGTATTATTATTGCTTGGTATTTTATAAAAGCGTTAACTGTTTACAAATAAAAATTAAAATAAAATATAGGTAACCGTAATGCCTCACATTGAGTTGAATGTTGATATAAAATGAGGAAAATGATAAATTGAAATTTTTAAAGTAAATATCTTTAGTTAATTACTAATACATTACAAGACATTTTAATTTTTAAAAAACTAGATTTTTAAAAATATAACGTACTTTTAATGTACAGTATTAACATACGCATATAAATAATAGCATTTTCCGCTAAAAGTTATGATTCTTTATGATATAATATACAAAACATATCAGTGTTCGTATACAGTGTTAATAATTTGATTATTTTATATTTTAATTATTATATTTTTAATAAACAGTCATATAATTTTTAATTTACTTTAATTTTTATTAATTTCAAACTTTACACAATATTAGAACTTACTAATAACTCATTATATATTTAAAAATAATTTTAAAACTATGTTAAAGTTGTGTAATAATAATATGTATTGTTAATTACATATATAGCTATATGTAAGTAATAACGGTAATAAATTGAGTTTCAATATAAACTATAAATTAATTTTTAAAATTTGTTTTCTTACTTAAATAAATAATTAATTATTAGCAAACTAGTTTCTATGTTTGTAATTTATAGCCACAAAAAAATCTATAAATAATTACTAAATTTATAAATTTATCAAATTCCAAGTTCCAATGATTTAATTTAAAACCATGGTTGGAAGATTAAATAAAATAAGCTCGATCAATTATTAAAGAAAAATACAAAACTAATACAAAAAATAAACCAACATTCTTATCTTAACAACCTTATAAATAATACGGAAAGCAGTCGCCGGTGTGTGTGTAGTGTGTAATGTCATGCGCAGTCAGCCAATAGGTATTGGATACGAAAGCAGAAGATTCAGCGAAAACTGTACAGAATTTTCTCTTATAAACCAGAATTTCGGCCAACATTCCACTCAAGCTCTCACTCACTCTCGGATTAGTCGGAAGAATAGATTCTCGAGAACTACAATACAAAGTATATCTAATATATAGATAACTCGAAGTAAAGAAAACTTTTTTTAGACTTTTACTAAAATAACCAGTTTTTCGAAAACCGAGAGAAAGAAAAAAGAGTAAAAAAAGAGTTTCTTTTCTATCATTATTTCATACGAAGAAATATATACAACAAAAGAGTGAGCGATAAGAATATTCTGTATTTTATACAAGAATCGTATAATAGTTGAGATATATTCAGTGAAAGAATCATATTTTGCGGTCATTTATATATAAAAAAGAAGAATATTTTATCACATTTTTGTATATAAGTCAGTGGAAGTGATGAGCGACACAATGAGTACAACGATTGGCGAATATATTGCTTCGACGGCTAATTCGACACTAGATCTCGAACTGGATTTGTCACAAATCAAGAATTTGACGGCAAATCAGTCGTCGTTTTCGGACAAAGACGTCTCACCGCCGCTCATAATCACCAGTTATTCGCTTATCATAATTGTCTCACTTTGTGGTAATTTTCTCGTTTGTAAAGTGGCTTTCGGTCGGAAAGACATGCGAACGACAACCAACATGTTGATCGCATCCCTGGCCTGCTCGGACATAGTGATGACCTCATTCAACATGCCGTTCACCGTGGCCAGATTCCTGTTGTTGAACTGGCCATTCGGTGCCGTTCTTTGCTTTCTCGTACCATTCATTCAAACCACTTGTGTCTACGTCTCGACGTTCACAATGACAGTCATAGCCCTACAGCGGCTCTGGACAGTCACACAGAAACGCACAAACCATACCTTCTCGACCACTAAAGTGGTCGCAACAGTGATCATCATATGGCTATTGGCCGCCACTCTATCGCTGCCCCACTCGGGCTTCAACCGCCTGACCCAAGTGCAGTTTGAGGGCGAGACGATGGTGCGGTGCCGGGCCAAGTTCCCCAAGTTTGAGTCCGGCTTCGACTTTCCACTCTTCCTATCGCTGGAAGTGCTAATAACGCAATACCTTTCGCCGCTATCCATAACACTCGTCGTTTACGTCAAGATTGGGTGCATTATCTCAAAACAAGGAAAACTGATCGGAAAGCTCAGCGATGACCGCAAGCGCCGGCAGTCCGAGGCTAAGCGACGCAGGATTTTCATGTTAGTCCAAGTCTTTTATTATTTATCGCATTTTTTTATATTTGTGTTTAAATATGTTTTTTCTTTTCTTTTTTATTAACAACAGATTTATATATTAGTAAATATTGTAGATTTTGCTTGTTGTTGAAAATAAACAAGTTCTTTTTATCTTTTGACAGTCTTAGCTTTACTAATTGAATAATAGTACTTGATAATATTATAATGTCAGTTTTTTAGTTTTTATTTTATTAGGCAATTAAGTTATTTTTATATTAAATAAAGTTATTTAACTTTTCAATAATATAAGAATTTATCCTACTCAACTAAAATATAATTTATCGATAAAATTTTTTACCAAGGCAATAATAAAGCTTAATATTATCCTTAAATTTAATTTCTTATACAAAGTCAATATTTGAATTTATTATTAAAATTTTTGAGTTTAAGTGAAAAAATAGCATTTTATCTCAAATCTAGGAATTATGCTTAGAATTGGTTTAGTTTATATTTGAAATTTTTAAATTGAATCAGTTAATTCTCATTTGAATTAGCTGTTTAAAAAAATAAATTGAAAGTTAAAAATAATGACTAAAACCAAATGGGATTTGTTTTAGAAATTTTTTGGATTTGATTCGGATTTTTAAAAATTTCAAACATTTAGAAGTTATTTGAAAAATATTGTTTACTTTTGACAGATATTAATAGTTTTTCTTTTGCTCAAAGTTTAGATACATTTTTGTTTTAAAAAAAATTTAATTGCTTTGAAATACTCAAACATTTTAGACTCTCTTTGCTATTAATAGACAATCAGTCGAAAAGTTTAAGTCATAGTAAAGATTAATACAAAAATTGATTAAATATTTCCTATTTTTGTTTTATGTCAAACATTTTGAAAAATGTCTGAATTAACAAATGAAAAGATAAATAAAAATAACAGATTTATGCGATAATGACAATAACGAGATACAACTGACATAATATTGACTTATATTATCTTATCACTAAAATTTCAATCGAATCTCTATTCAAGCAAACTTGCTTATTGATTTATGTATCTCCTACCGCGTATGTGGCATGCAAGTATTTTCAAAAGTTTATTTTTCTATTTGAAACAGTTTATTATTAAATTCTAGAAATTAAGATGCCGATTTTAAGTGTGAATTTGTGTTAAAATATATTTAGTTTTAAGAGTTGGCGTAAATTTTAAAATTAATACTGAATTTATGACAGGTTTTTAAATTAATGATATTTTTGAGTTTTGTAATTAATTTTTGAAACACATCGCAAAATACGTAATAAAATATTCCGATATCGGGGTATAACTGATATTAAAATCAATTAGAAGTTGAAAAATGTTTTTACAACACTTGACGTCTAGTGTTGACAGATATGTATAAAAACAAATTGTTTTTTATCTTTTGATTTAGCCTGACTGACATTCTAATTTCTAAATGCTTCAGTTTTCTAAACATTGTTAATTAATTAGCACGACACGTTTTACGCTTGTTATCAGTGGAAAACTTTGAATGTCTAATTGAAATTTGTTAGAAAACAAAAATTTTTAATTAGTTTTTTATGAATATTTCAAGTAAATTGTGCAAAAATAAAAATTTTGTTAATCACTGTAATTATTTGATCAGAAAAGCAAAATTTCGATTTAAGCTTGCTATATAAAATTTGAACTTGTTTCAGAAAAATTTTAGATTAAATACTAAATTTAGTTTAAAATATATAATGAGAAAAACTATTTAAATTTGTGTAGAATTATGTAATTATCTAAAGTAGATATTTATAAGAGTTGTAAAGTTTTAAAAAATAAAATAAAAATATTTTAATTTATTATAAAGCTAACAAAGTGTGTAGGTTTTTGTTTTTTAATTAGATAAATTCTATGTCAACATTATGATTAGCTCCAGAATAAATTTAATCAAAAATTCTATGAAAGCTGATATTAAATTACAATTTTTTTTTAATATTATTAATAATATTAAAAATTTTATAACTTTTGGAGTTTCAAGCAAAATTAACGGATTTATATTTAATGTTTTATTTAAATATTTAAGCTTGATTAAGAAAGTTTTTGTAAATTAAAAACTTATTTTTAGGAATAATTTAGCAATTCCTATTTTTAGTTAAATATATTAAAAATTATATTTTAGTACTTAACTTAGCTTAATTTTAGTGCCATGTTTGATTTTAACCAATTGTAAAGTTAAAGAAAAGTATAGCTAAAAATAAAATGGTGAATTTTAAAAACCTAAAAATGGTATAGAACTGGCCTAGAAAATACAAATTTTACTTGCTAAAATTTAGGTACATTATTTACGTTAAATTTGCAGTCAGATGGATTAAACTACAAGTAAAGAAATAAAACAAACCTAAATGTTATTACAAATGTAACTATGATCTGTGCATATATTTTTGTTTAATATTGTTTTTGTATAGTATTAAATTATCCATATTATTTTAAACCCACTACTTGTCCAATATTTATAGTATTAATATTATAATAATGTGAAAATTATCATTATATAGCACCAGATTCTAGGTCAGGGATTCAGAAGGGGGGATCATCCAAAAATCCACCCTGATTTTAAAAATTGGAATTTATCCCCCAATAGCATTTGATCCGCGAAAAGGTACCCCCCCTCAACTTTTTGCCGGTTTCTTTTGGCGGCCGGCAAATTTTTTGGGTTTTTTGATCAAAATTAGCTAATTTTCCCTAAATTGGTGCTAAATCCGGTTTAAATCCAGTTAATTTAACTAAATTTAGTTTAAATTTAGTTTAAATCTAGTTAAATTAGGAAAAATTTTATTATAAATATATGGGGTTTTTTATCGTTTTTTGAAAAATACCTCCCCTGATCCCCCCCAAGGTTTTTGGCCAAAATATTTAAAAAATTTCCTTCCTGATCCCCCTGGATTGTCTGAATCTCTGTTCTAGGTCAATCTTTTGACAGTTAATTACCAATGTCTTTAATAATAAACTTAACAGTCTTAAATTTTCTATGCCATGTACATATTATACTAGGAAAGGATAAAATGGTAGAATTTTTTTCCGCCATTTCGGCAATTTAATCCAATTTTATTACATTTAAACCAAATTTAATTTAAATTTAGTCACCACTTACAAAAAACCTAAAACATAAAAATTCTATTTATTTTTCTGGTTAAAACTTAAATAGTTAATTGTCAAATTTTTAAGTCAGAATTATTTTGTCTTAATCTCTGGCTAACCCTGTAAATTACTAAATAGCATGTTAAAAATATTAATATTGCATTGTATATGTTAATATTGATATAAATTAATAATTATGGTATTAATAGATATATAAATTACATAAAATTGCAAATTTACATTTAAATCAGTTTAACAATTAGTAATACTAAACGTTTGATAAGAATTGAATGTTTAATAATATAAAAAAAGATATGAATATAAAATAATTATATAAACCAATTTTAATTTGCATAAAATTCTACTTTTTATATCATTTATACAGTATTTTCATTATTTGCGAAAATAAATTATTTTAACGCAAAACTTAATTGAAATGCAAATATTAAATATTATAAATACTTTAAATATAAACACTATATATATAATACACCTAATAATTACTGTATATATAAATATAATATTGTATATATTAATTACTATTATCATCATATAAAGTTTGACCAAAATATAAAAGTTACTAGATCAAAAACATTTACCCGATTGTAGTGACAAAAGAGTTAACATTTGTTTCGACTCGTAATTAATAAAAAAAAAAACCAAAAAAAAAAAAAGATAAAAGAATTAAAAGCGATTGAAATGGTATTGCTATTGAGATGGTATTGAAGAGTCATTCTTATCAGTTAAGGCAAGGCTTAGCTTTTTTCACTCTTTTTCAGTCTGTGCATAGAATAAAATCCTTTTTTTATAATGAACAACTGGTGCCCTGATAAAATAGCTTAAATTATACAGGGAACAATTTAAGCTATAAAAACAAAAAAATAAATTATTGTTGACTTTACTGTCAGTTTCTTATCTTAGTTTTACGAAAGTATTTAAACTAAATTTATTTGTTTTGTTTATTTTAGTTTAGTTTATTGATTTAATTGTATTTTAAACATTATTTGATTTTAATTGTTAGGAATTATTTAGCTAGATGATTTATCAAATTATTTGTACAGAAATTTAATTAAAAATTCCGAGAATTGTATTTAATGTTCTGATAATTTATTATGGCAAAATTATAATGTTAATGTTTAATAAATCACCTGACACATTAATTTATTGACATAATTAAATCAAATCTTTTGATTATTTATTTTGAAAAAAACAATTTTTGAAACATTTAACAAAAATCCGTAATTATGTGACAAAAATAGATGAAAATTAATGGAAAACACAATAAAATTGTCTTAAATTGAAATTAAGTGAAAGTCAAATATTTGAGACTATTTTCAGATAAATACTGTCTTTTATTTAATGGAAATTTCTTAGAAAACACTAAACAATTGCTTGATTTTGTTGCTTAAAACAAAACAAAAACAAATATTCAAGGATAAATAAAATATAAAAAAATGTGTCAAGACAAAATACTATAATTAAATGTAATAAAAGTTATAATTTTATTTAATAGTTAAATTTTTATTATTCAATTAAATATTAAATATATAATTTAAATTAAAAAATAATTTAACAAAATAATATTTAAACTAGTTACAAATACTAACAATAAAATCATTTATAAATATAAAATATGTTTAAAAAAGTCATTATTTTATTTATAAATAAATATAAATTAGAAAGAATATTAGAAATAATAACAACTTTATAAAATTCAAAACATATTTTAACCAATATAAATTTATTTGGCAAAAATAATATCGCCTAAGTAATTTATAGGAAAAAGCATCATCATTCATTTAGTTGGATGGTTTGTCAGCCATTAATATCCATTTAATAACAACTCTTTTTCGATTTCTATGACAGAGCTTATCAGAAGCGGTTTTATTCTTATTTAAGTTAATAAGTTTAAACAATAAAATTAGCCAGGCCATTAGTTTCTTAAAAACCCAATTCAAACGCATTTTTACTTATTATTGTCAAACATTTTAAGACTAAAAGCCATTTATTCAGAAACAATGCGAACCGTATTTCTCGATACAAACTAACAGTCAATTACTCTCTCTTTTTGAAGTGAAAAAAGCAGTAAAACTAATAGAAAACGAGTTTTTGTTTTTTCATTTCCAACTGAATTAGTAAAAAGAGCAAACGAGAGAAAGGGGGAGAAGGGGCAAACTCGTTCTCCAATTTCGCATGTTCTTTTTTATTTTCGTATTTTTCTCGTTAAAGCACCAATCAAATAAAAGTTAACAACAAATTGATTATTAGAGCAAACTCTTTAAACTTAATTGTTTTTCGCCTTTTTCCGGTTATATATATATTGATAATATTGTAGATATTGTTAAATATTTTATTATTTAATCAATAAATTGATTAACAATTAAAATTTTTTATTCTGGTTATTTTTATTCAATTATTTTCAAATTTAGCTAGATAACTTTTTAAGCTTAGTGGTAACTAATTAAGATATTTTATTGTATTTAAAACTCGTGCGCTTTTGGTTCTTCCAGTAATTATATAATATTAAATAATATATTGATTTAAATTAAGTTAAAATTTGGTTTTAAAACAATAGTTGAAATAATGTGTGTTTTATTATAATCCGATTCCAAATAGGCATTCCTTTATCTCAATTAAGAATTGACGTCTTGTTATTTTAACTTTATTTCGATACATTGCAAGCTAATTTTTGCAAATTGATTTAATTAACGCAAATGTTATGATAAGAACATGTTAGCCAAACATTACTGTCGATAAAATGGACTTTTATTTTCTTAACGGATTTGCGATATTTAAAATCACTTTTACATAAGAGTACACTCGAGAGCACTTAAATGCAATGCATTTCGCAATAACTAGATTAGAATATAATATTTTTATCTTTATATCTGAATTATATAATATTATATAATACTTATAAAACAAATATCAAATATAATGTCAGAATTAATCTGATTTGTTGCGTTTTAATTAAAAATTATATAATAAAAATTTTACAAGTATATATGTATAAACTGATAAAATTAATTTGATTTAATCTACTTTAATTGTATTCGTTTAATTAAATTCATAAAATTTATCTTGTGCTTATTGCTTAAGTATGTAGAAATTTATTGTTTATTTGCAATTTATACAAACCTATCATGTATTTATTGTCTAATTGCTTGTTCAAATTTCGAAACTAGGTTGGCACTAGCTGTGGCTACATTTACAGTCTGCTGGTTAGTATGTTACATTTAATCAATATAAATCTTGCATCGAATAATTTTATGAAAAAATTTATTGTTAATTAATTGAATATTTCAACTTTTGTGTACATTCGGTAGGTTTCCAATCAATTGCTACCATTTATTAGTCGACTTCAAGATTATCAAGAATCATTTATCGGTCTTCTTAATAGTGAGTTCCATTCAATTCATTTGCATTCAAACTTACGATTGTTTTTGGATTTTGTTCTGATTTGATATAATCGCAAAATCTTTATTAAATTATTATTTTTCTTATTATTATTATTCAACTTAAGACTGATTTCAAAGCAATGATTGAATTTCTGGTTCTTTTATATTATATGAATTTACTTCAGACTATCGATCAATAGTTGAATTTAAAAGATTTATAAATTTATATAAGACTAACATTAATCTAATTTTTATTTTATTTATTTATTTATATTTTTTTGGCAAATTTGATTTAAATTTCAGATATCTTTTGAAATTTTAATTTATTTTTTTATATAAAATAGAATAAATTTTTAAAAAACATTCTAAGTACAAATAATTTGTATCTTGTTAGAAGATTGTTGTAATTTGTTTGCTAAAAGTAATTTTACATTATTTATTTTTTAATATTTTTCGTAAGAATTTCTAAAAGTTTTTCTGAAAAGACACTTAAAATATAGTTTTTTAGCTAAGTTTAGAAATATTTGTTTTTTGATTTTATTTTTTTAAGTCAATTTTCACAACAATATCAAACATGAAAACTAAACATTAATATAAGGATACGCAAGGGGTAGAGCAAAAATATTTCTAATAATAAAAATAATGTAATTCTTAATTATTATAAGTATAATAATAATAATAATAATACAAATAGTAGAACAACAAATAATAATAACAATAAAAGTAATAATAATAATAAGTTTAATACTAGTGTTAAGCAAACTATAATTAATTAAAATATTTTGATTAGAAACTATCGGTTTTTAAATTTGTTCATCGTGTAATTTTGATTATGATAACATAAAAATAAAAACAAAAAATTAATTACTTAATTTAATTAAAAATTTTAATCCAATTCTACCTCGATCATCTCTAGCATTAAGCTAAAAATAAATATACATTTTCTTATTGAAAAGTTAAGAAACGGAACTGAAAAACAAATATAGATTTTAGAGAAGTTAGAGATAGTCTCGCCTGAGATATACGTATTAATAAAAAGACGAAATAAACTGATTTACAAAAACTATTTATTTATTTTTACTCAGATTTTTATGACAACTAAAAAATTTTTATTTATACAAAAATCATTGAATAATAAAATTGCCAAAAATGTAATTCAAAATCAATAATAACATTTAACGTAGGCAATAAAAATAAAAAACCTTGAAAATTTTTCGACAATTACTAATACATTGAAAAAGTAAATTAAGAGCAAAAACAAAAAGAAAAGATAAAAAAATTTCAAGCTCATATTATCAGCTTATCTAAATGTTATCTAAATATTAATTAGAACTTTTAAAAAATAAATTGATTTTCAATTAAAAACACATAAATTGTGTTTAATCCCAATAATACAATCAATTATATGCTATTAATACTAACTGAAAGAAATTGTCTTCAATTTTCAGTGCCATTGGTTTGCAATGTCATCCGTCTGTTACAAGTGAGTGATTAATGATTTTTTACCATATTTTTATGCTATACTTATTTTTATTTTTATTTTTTATATAAATTTTTTGTTTTATATATCAGATATTCTTCCGTCTCTATTGTGTTTGTATTGGTTTTTACCCAAAAAAATAATAAAAACCGAATTTTTCGGTCAATCGAATGATAGAAATAAATCAAATAAAAAAATTGAAATAAACGATTAAAACGAGACTATTGTACAGAATTTTTCACTTGGAATGAAGTTTTTTTGCACAAAATATATTAATTTTTTATCACGAAACTCTTTCAGAATTTTAACCCGAAAAATTCTGTTTTATGTAGTTTTTACTTTTTAGCATGATATTCGAATAATTCAGCTTTTAGCTATTTTTGACACAAAGTTTAGTTTTTCCTAAACATTAAATTAATCTTAAAATAAATATAATATAAAATTGTTTAAAAATTTCAGTCAAATATTTACATAAAAATATTAAAAATCTAAAATAAGAAACTAATTTGTTATTCAAAATAAACAGTTAATAGAATTCCAAATTAAATCATTATTTATTAGAATAAACTTAAGTCTAAGACATTTATTAAATCCATTACTTTATAAATCTTCAAATTTTGTCTTTATTATACTTTATCTTAAAAATTTTGCCATGATGTTTTGAATTACATTTCGAATTTTATCTTGGAAATGTTTTGTATTATATACATTTTTGAGTTAAATTATAAATTTTATATATACCAGTTTAATATATATATTATTTTTTCTTTTGTTGAAAAGTAACATTACAAAATATGTTAAATAAATTTTACACTATATCAGTTATTATCAGTTATTAACTTCAAGCAATTATTTAGAGTTCAAAAGTGTTAGTTAACTTTTTTTACTGTTTATTAAAAATACAAAAACATATTATCTGAAATAGGCCAGACGAGTCTTTGCAAATATATTGTTTTGTATTTGTTAATAAACAGTAAAAAAGTTAATTAACACTTTTGAACTCTTAATAATTGCCTGACATTGCACTATATATTATTAAAATTTATAAAACAATATAATCTTGGTTATATAAAATTTTACCGAAATTTTCAGGAATATAGATAAGAGCAGTGTCAAAATTTTTTTTTAATTATTAAAAAACAATTCAACTTAATTTAATTTAATTTTAATTAAATTTAGATATTTTTGGCATAATTTTGTATTTATATAAGTATAGTTTTATTTATAAATTATAATAGCTTATTTTTAATATAAGATATAAATGATGCTAATGTCAAAATATTAATATAATTCTTTAAAAATTACTTTTTAGTAAGCTATTTTGCAATTATTAATTTATATATTTTGTTGGTTTTCTATTTTTAAAAATAAACAAAATAATTGATAGTCAGATAAATTAATAAACTAAGTCACACTATTTTTAAAACATTTATCAAAACTATAAAAAATTAATCAAATAAAAATAAAAAACAAACACGTGTCAATACAAATAAAATACCTGAATTTAGCCGAGCAAATTCTCAAACTAGATACTTTTCAGTCGTGCGCATACATAGCATAAATACATTTATAAAAGCTTTTTGTTTTTTTACGTCGGAAACTGTAATTTAAAGTGATCTGAAGTGAGAAAAAAGTCATTTCGCAAAGTGTCTTAAAATGTCTCTTTATCAAAAAAGCAAATTTTTTTATCTTCCTCAGACTCAGTATAAAAGCCAACAGAAAAAAATTTATTTCAGGTTTTTTAATTCGCGCAAGTAGACTTTTCCCAAAATCAAGAACATTATTTACTTTAGCAGTAGCATGGCCAAATTAATTGATTGGATTTTGGGCTGATTTTAATTAGAAAATATCTCACTTTCAGTCCATTCATCTACTGTTGGCTGAATGAGAAGTTCCGAAACGGCGCGAAACAGTCGATCGTCGCTATCATTCAGTGCATTGGATTCAAGTCATTCAATAACAGAGACGTTTCAATGACAGCCAATTCGCCGACCACTCACATCACGCACAACAACAGTCCGTAGCCTTTGCACAACACATCCGAACACAACATTAATTACTTTTTTTGCCAAATTTTTCTTTTTGCCCGAAATTAATGGTCAAAACCCGGCGGCCATTCATTGATATCACACATACCGATCATATTCTCGTATATCGAGCGCATAAGTGGCTATGAAATGCATTTCCATTAAATTGATGTCCGAATTGATTAATATAATTGGTTTGTAATCAAAGGTTTTATATATACTGTAAATGTTGTGCAAAAGCTATCAATGGTTTGGATGTTACAAACGTTTGGCTTATATTTATTAAACACCAAATCAATAGACTTTTATACAAATATAAAAATAAATAATAAGAAAATTCTTTGATATCTAACAAAAAGAATAGTTATAATAATGAATAAAAATAGCGTTTATTTTGTATTATAGCAATAGATAAGAATAAGAATATTCTTCGTTATATTCAAATGGTTTTTGCGTTACTTTACAATTATCTCATATTTCTTGAATTAAAATTTTTGGATTAATTTCGATGTAAAATATCATTTTGTTTATTCAAATTGTCGATTAATTTCTAGATTATATTATTCTTATAAGTATTTTAGTAAAAAAAACAGATAATTATATTAAATTTGTAGTATTATCTGTACAATAATTATTGCGTATTTCATATGTTATGTATTCTCTGTTGTATTTAATTGCAATCAAATGCCTGAAAAGATATAATCTGTTATTCTATATATTATTCGCACCCGAATTGAAAATAGTTTAAAATAAAATAAATAAAACTTTATTCTCAAAAACATTGCTAACTAACTCAACTACTTTTTTTCTCAACTAGATTACGTTTTTCCAAACCATTTTTCGCCTAAAATAATAAAATGAAATATTTATTCTTATGTAAACACATAATAAAAATATGTTTTTTCAAACATTATTCACATAATAATCATCAAATTTTTTTTTGCCGGTATTGAAATGATATGCAATTTTCCGACCGATTTATTGAAGTAATTCTTGTATTTATTTATACGGATTCATAGAATTCGTGTTGTTTTAAACTATTACTGCTTTAGCACTCGATTTGAAAATAATTTGAAAATATTTTCCAATTATTTATTTTTCTATTCTAAGCAAAGATTTGGTTTAATTGATATTATATATTGTAAATAATCGATTAAACGATCAGGATAAAAAATTTTATTATGATTAGTTTTTTGCCATTGATGAGTCATTAGAAATGATTGATTTTTATCGTTTGAGTTAAATAAATAAATCGAAACATTAAATGGGGAGCAAATGTGGTTTAAATCAGAAAAATAAAAGCAATAAATTCATTACCTTGGTTATTTATGATTTTTATCTGACATAACGAGATTTTTTCTATCATTTGGTAAGCAATTCATTTGATGAATGCTTTACAAAAATGGATTTATAAATGAAAAATAAAAATCATTTCTTTTACAATCGTTTTTCGGTATTCATAGAAATGAAGAAAAAGATTAAGTCATCAGAAGAATAGCAAAAGAATTCTTCAAATGTTCTAAAGGCTATTCAAAAGAATGATTTTGATTAAATACAGAGGTAGCCAAGCTGGAATACAAATTTATAAAGGTAAATTATTAATTATTTTTGCAAATATTTTCTTTTAGATTTCTACAAATATTTTATGCTTGATAAAATCATATTCATGTAATATTAAAGCCGCTTAACTTTTTTAATATTTAATTAAATATTTATTAAAATAAATTAACATTTAATACAAAACATAAAAATTTAATATAAAGTATACAAAAATTGAAGATTTATTCCATACAAACAAAAAATATATAATTAAAAATTCATGTTCTAGTTAGTGTACTTAATGGACTAATCTAAGTAAAAAGCTAGCTTGGTCACCCCAAACTTAGATCATATATTTTAATCATATATTTGAGAATAAGTAATGAAAGAATTCTTTAGGCGTTTGAGTGTTTGCGTGAATAATCATTAGTGAATTCATAGGAATATGATTTCGATAAAAGCAAAACTATTATCGAATATATCATAACCGGCACTGGACTGACATGACTGGCACTGGCAGTCGAGCCAATGCTCGCCCATGTTTTCAAAGGCGACCATAAAAGCAAAATCAGTTAACAATCAAAATATATTTCCATATATTCTGCAGATCTCGTGTCATACGTGACATCGACTCGAATATCCAGTTGTGGCCAAAAACTGATCGTTCGTTTGTTAGAGAATAATAAATATTTGTTTTAGCGAATCGGAAAAATTGAGATTAAAATTCTGGTTCAGTGCTCGCTGTGCGCGGAATACGGTATTAGTGACACTGTTTTGCAATTCATTGCTATAACTGTTCGCTCATTGTCTCACTCTATCACTCAAACACTTATCGATTGTTTTATTATTATTATTCCCATTCGGTCACACATTTACTCAATAGAGTCTAATAGAATTGAATAGAGAATAGAATAGTCTATAGAATACATCCATAGAATTGGATCGCAAATCAATACTCGCATTGTGTGTCGACTCAACAATTTAAAGACTTAACTCTTTAACTCTTCACTTCGATAAATGACAGATAATTTTTAATTCGATTCTATTCTAGTTTTTGACACATTATTGAAATAATCAAATTATTAACAATTCAATCAATACATTGAGATAAATGGCAATCAATAAATCTCTATACAAACAAACAAACATTCTCGTTTTTCTCATGCTCTTTTCTTTTTTAATATTCTCTACTCTACTCTACTCTCTCTCTCTCTCTCTCTCTCTCTCTCTCTCTCTCCTGCTCTCTCTCCCTGCTCTCTCTCTCTCTTTAAAAATTATATATTATTATTAAAAATAAATATAAATTTTTGTAAACTTTTTTTAAAAATGCTCTTGAAAAAATTAAATTTGTAAAACTTAATATACTTAAAAGGTTTTAAGTTAAAAAAATTTAATTAAAGTTTAGTAATATTTTTAAAAGAGTGGTTTTTAAAAGAAAAAGCCAACAATGTTTAAAAATGTTAATGGTTAAAATTTTTACATTATGGAAAAAATTTCATACAAAGTTTGAATCAAAATAAAATGATAGATTGGTTTATATTTTTAACCTTTCATGCTTTATTTAATTATTACAACAAATTAAATACTAAATTTATTTTTTAAATATTTAATATTAATAAAATAATTATAATTTGTAAAAAAATAAATAAACGTTAAATATAAAAGAAATATTGCTAAGCCTACTTATAATAATTTTCAAATTATTATAAAATTCTATTATTTAGTATCAAGTTATTAATATTAATCCAAAATTAATTCTCCTTAATAAATTTCTTGCTAAGCTCTTCGTGATTGTCGACTATTTAAAGATTAGTTAACAACAAAGACAGAAAAGGAGGGATCAGACAAAAATTCTCCTGATTTTAAAAATTAACATTTGGTCTAAGATTTTCTGGCAAGCCAAGTTTTTTATTTTAAATTTTTTGGCCAAAATTAGAAATTTTTTTCTTATTTGGCGCAAAATCCGGTTTTAATTTAGTTAAATTTTATTGTAATTATATAGGTTTTTGTGTACTCTTAAAAATATCTTATCAATTGCCCCTTGAATTGGACGACCTACTCAATTTCCAGTTAACAGATTGGATTATCTTGCTTAATTTAGCATAAAAATAATTAAATATTTTTTATAATATAATCGATCATACTCTTTTTTTATATATTAAAGTGTATAATATATAGAGCATTGAATTTAACCGATTGGGACTATCGTAGCAAATCATACGCAGACTTTTAAAGTTAGTTTGCATACGATTCTCATCTTTTAAACTATTTTAGTGAAGTTTTATTATACCTATAAATGACTATTTTAACCGTTTGAGACTATTTAAACAAAATAAGAATTTATCTTTTTTATACAAAAATGTTTTATATTATTGAACTTTGACCTTAAATGGCCTTAATTGATAAAGCTGCGAACTTGTGACACTCTTATTATAGATCAAAATATTTAACTTTCAGATATTTTGTTACTTATAATCTGTTTTGGGATTTTTATTACTAACTTTAATATTTTTTCAGACTACATTAACACTGTTAGCAAACTTTTTTCTATTGGTTTATAAAATATAATATTACGTAAATGTGCTTTAATTTGAAGATTTAAACTATTATTTGCTATTTTATGCAATTCAACGCATACTTACGTCATTAAATCTATTAATAAATTAAAACAATTTTTTTTAATAATTAATTGCTAATTTTATAAATTTAAAAATCTTTAAGTTTAGCCATGTTTATTTATTAACTAAGTGAAGTAAATACAAATTCTTAACAGGTTTGTTAATTGGTAAGTAACACGTATTTAAATAATCAATGACTAAATAGCATGCGTTACTAAATATTTTCTAGTTATTAATTATAAAATAAAATAAAATTTTTTAAAATACACATATATTTTAAGTGACAAACGGCACTCATTTAAAAATACTAATTTTATATATATTCAAAATTCATTTACAAATTTATAATGGAAGAAGTTATTCAAAAATCCCTCTAATTTGAAAAATTATTATTTATTTCGTCTATGTATTAACCCTATGATTTGCATGCTACTGGCAAATTTTTTAGTTTTATAATTAAAATTAGGAAATTTCTTATAAATTAGTGTTAAATTTAAATTAAATTTAGCTAAATTAACTGTTTTCAGTTTAAATACATTTTGGTTTAGTTAAACTAAGTTAAATTTTAATTAGTCGTTAACTTGGTAGATAAAAAATAAATATTTTTAACAACTATTTAAGCGACTATTTTGATAAGTCTTTTTGCTTTCTTAAATGCCTATAGGAGATTGGATAAATGCTTATTTATCAATGCTTTAATAATATATTATAATAACTGTCATTAAATTAAATCAATAATTTTTTAGTATTAAACAGATGTTCAGAAGGAAAAATAAAATAAAAATGAGCAAACTCCTTTAGTAAAAATAGACTTTTTAATAATTTTACCTTTTAATAATGTAAAAATTAAAAAAAATTAAAGTATTTTAAATCAAAACTTACATCTAGTTAAAATTTATATAAATTCAAACAAAATACATTGAAGAAATATAACAAATTTGAAAACTCTTTTAGTAACTTAATAGATTTTTATTAAATTTTCAATTTTTAAATTTCCCCTCTCTTCTTCTAAACCTACCAACTGTCTGACGGCTACACATTAAATTAAAAGTAAATTTTGAAAATAATTATGCTTGGTTAAATTTGCATTTAAATTTTTAAATTTTACTCAAATTAATTCTAGTTTTTAAATAAAAATATCAAAAATCAATTTGCAAATGAGAGAAGCCGCATTTTTCTTAACTTTATATTATTTACACAAATCTGTTCATCAAATGTGCGAAACCGTTGACTTCATCTCATTATGCGTTCCCTTATATGAGTACAGAGTTGTATATTCAGACTATTCAAACATCGCTGAAGAGCTAAGTAAAGCATATAATTTATTATTAGATTTACTTTTCAAGCCTTAACTAACAAATATATTCAAATATATTTTACTAAGAATTGTATGTATTGTCTACATCCAAAACAAAACAAACCATATTTCAGGGGCACTACAAATTTGCCCATTTATCGATTAGTCATTTTAGCTTAAATTAAGTATGTATATAAAAATTACAGCTTAATTTATTTTTAATAAATTTAGAAACATTTACAAAATTATATAAATGTAATAAAAGTTAAATTTGCAAATATAATGTTAATTGTGTTATTTAATTAGTATAATATTAATTTAATTATATTATGTTAAAAGATAAAATATATATTAATGTATAATTAGACATGATAAATTTTATTAATTTGATGTTTTAATAACGAAATTAATATCTATATTTAAATATGCAATTAAAAAAGCAACATTAATAAAAAGTTAAAATATTATTAAATTTATTGGTACAATATTAAGCAGTATCTTGTACAATTGGCAAATAGGAGTTCTCCTAATCTTTAGTTTTCATTCATTCGCTTGACTGCACTTTATTGCTCACAATTAACATTAGTAATGAAAATGAATGAAAATATTCAAAAATAAGTTGTCTTCGCATTCCTTAGATCAACGCTAATGTTAGTCAAGAAAATGTTTGATTAGATTATAAAGTTATTTAATGAATAAAAGTTTCTTTTTTTAACTAAATAAAGAATTACAGTTTAGTTGAATAAAATTTCAATAAAATTATACACAATTTTGAAACTTAATTCTTGAGAGAATTTTTTCTTCTCCAAAGGCATAAATACATTTCTGGCTTTACTTTTCGAGATTTAATATTTAAATTCACTGCACAAACACATAATATATATATTTTTTATATAAAGTTATTTATTTGTTAAGTGTTTTTTGAGTATCAATGACAATATTAGCCGGCTAAAACTTTTGAGTTTATGTTTATTGCAAATTATAATATCAAATAAAAATTATTTATAAACTTAGAAAATAGTTTTTTATTCTAATTTAAAGATAAAATTTTAGTTTAGCTAAAATCTAAACTTTTGTATTCGGTATATTCTCAAATATTTTCAATCATATTGTGTGCAAACCATTACAAAATACGTTTGAATAATAAAAATTTATTTGAAATTTTACAATGCTAAACAGATTTGAATTTTATTTATGTAAAAAAACATTTTATTTATATAAAAAAAAAATTTCCTTTTATTATTTCAAAACATTTATTATATTTTAACATGCGATATAATCGAATCGGAAACTATTCAGGTTAAAAAAAATATTTATATCCTTTTAGTCGAAAGATTAGCAATTTTGAGAATTATTGCTTCAATTCTAAGGTCAGAGATATATACGAAATACTGTAAGTGTTTTCTTATGCAGTTTCTATTGAAACCGATTGCAAGTCAAGTAACAGAAAAATCAAATAATTTCTGAGAAATAAAACCAAAAATAATTCACTATTAGACCAAAAAAAACATATGCTGTCAAAGTGCGACAGAATACTAATAAACCAAATGTTTCAGTTGTGTTGCCAAACCCATGTAGTTTCACCTGAGCTCAACTGAATAAAAGTTTTAGATATAATCGAAATGTGTATTAAGCGGTGAATCTAACGATTAATTTCAGTAGAGTTTTGAGCCAATAGTGTTCTGAAGTAATAACAAAAGTTTTTATTTCAAGTAAACGAACGGAAAATTGAGTTGAATTTCAGCCTTACATTCAAAATCAATTCTTAAAGCAAGCTCTCGATCAACAACACAAAAACAGACATTAAATTGTCTTTGTACGTTTTTTCTTCTAAATTGTAATACTTAGCTAGCATGCTATAATTTACAAAAACAGTTTGCAACCTATTAAAGTAAAGAGCGTTTAGTGTATTAGAAATGAATGCGTCTTTACGTACATTTTGTTTTTCTAACAAATTACTGGAAAATACCTTCTTTTACACTTTTATCTGACTTTTTGATTAAGAATTTTTTACTCAATTCCGGAGTCAATTATTTTTAACATTTTTTTATTAGATGTACTTTAAATATAGTGTTAAATATAAATTAGATTTTGTTAAAGTTTAGGTCAAAAACCGTTTACTTGCTACAAACTGTAACACATAAAGCAATTATTATGTAAATCAGAAATTTTGATTTTTGTTGTTGTTGTTGCAAATTTGTTATTGTTATCTTTATGGAATTTTTTTAATTTAAATTTATTTAAATTAAAAAATAAATTTTTAATACATATAACAAGTATGCTAACCTTAAACACTTATTTACTATGTAAACTTTTGAAATAGTATTAGATAAAAAAATATAATTTTATATTTCAAATAATAAGTTTTATATTTTTAAAATTTCTTTTATTATTATTTCAAAAGCTTAAAATATTTTCTGACAAAAGAAAAATCTAATTATTTTTATTATTAAGCCAACAAGCTAGAGGTAAATTTATTTTTAAGTCTAAAGTATTAAAAAAGCCGAAAATAATTAATACTTAAAATTTATTTTTATAGTCGTATTAAGTGTTTCACTAATTTATTGAATTGTTAGAACAAATTCGAAAAAAACAGTAGAATTAGGACTCAATTTGTTTGTATAACAAAAGCCAACCCTTAATGACCGTAATGTAGTGAGGCAGTAGGCAAAAGGCACAAGAATAGGCTTGCTGAATTGATCGAATCATTTGATAAATTAATTCCTTTTTGATTGGAAATCAAATTATTTGAGTATTTGTTCGTAGATTTCCTAAACAATTTCATAGAGATTTTGGTTCTCTTTTTGCTATTCAATCGGAGTTCACATAAAGGCCGGGAAAGTAAATCAAAAACGAAAAGAAGAGATAATCAGAAGAATTCTTGTATTCAATGTGTGTGTGAGTGAGCGCTTCCGGTATTAGATAGTGAATCAGTATTAGAGACTAAATAATTAATTCAAAGCAATACTGGCTTTCTATACAGTACTGCAAAACTATTCAGACCTACACTAAGAACATAAAAGCCTTTCAAACGATTCAATACTACATTTTCTACCGATTTAGGAGCGATGGACACACAGTTGCCAGAGCTGGCAGAGTTGGCAAAGTTGGTAGAACTGCCAGCATTCGCATAGATAATGTTACTCAATACTTTTTTGTTTGCCATTGTTTTGAATTACATAAAAGAGTTCTTTTTATCAATATTTTATCTCCAATTTAATTAAACATAATCTCTATTTATATTTAAATTACAACTTTTCTCATTAATATTGTTTTTTTTTAGTTTTGGTTAAAATTCTTAATAAACTTTTATAGTCTTTATATTTATATGTTATACAATAAATATATGTATATATTATATATTTGTATATATAAACCAAAAATATATGTATTTTGTAAAATAATTTTTAATTAATTAAAATATTTGGTAAATTTGTTTTTTTTAATAGTCTTTATGTTTTAAGAGGATTTTTATGATAGCATTAAGTTATTATAATATTTATTCAGTCAGTCATTCATTCTTTTCATTCATTCAGTTATTTATTGAATAAATATTTTAACAAAAAATTATTTAAATTTAAATATGAATTCATTCCAAAAAAAATTCTCAAAAGAAAATTTTTATCACAAATCTAATGCTTCTGAATATCATTAATATTGAATAAAATGTAAATAGAGTTTAGTTTTGTCTAAACTAGAGATGAAGGGCACCGATAAAATAAGCATGCTAATGAATGAAAAAATCTCAACTTTTTTTTATGATCAATAAAAAACTATTTTATTAAGAAGTAGTAACCAAAAAAATCACATCTCATTAACCTTTTGATTGTCAGCAAATGTCTCTTTATTTCGGCTATAATTACGATTAATATATTGTCTTTTCTTTTTGATTACACAATGTTTGGCCAAATCCTACAAAAAGAAAATTAGCCAAAACTTGCGTAAATAAGAAGTTAATAAAAAATAAAAGTTTGGATCATTAACACCAGAAATAAGGCAAACCTAACAAATAATATAAAAATGTAATGACTTTTGGAATAATAATGTCATTTGTGAGGAAACCTGATTCAACAAGAAGATTCTTTGCTTTTTTTCCATTTGTTTTGGTTTTGGCTTTCTGGATTTTGAGGAGAAGTTATTTGTTTATTATGAAAATATAGAGTGACTAATATAAGTTAATCTGTTAATTTAAAGATATAATGTTTGTCATTTTTTACTTAATATTAATATAACTTATACTTTATATTCGAATATGGTATTAAAAATCGTGAAGGGGGATCAGGCAAAAATTCTCTTAATTTTGAAAATTTGGATTTACCCCCCCCCCCTCTAGAATTTGGTCTGCGAAAAGGTACCTCCCCCCTCGATTTTTTGCCGGCCGCTGAAGGCAAACGGCAATTTTTTTGTTTTCGACTAAAATTAGAAAATTTTTCCTAAATTGGTGCTAAATCCGGTTTAAACCCAGTTAATTTAAGTAAATTTAGTTTAAATCCAGTTAAATTAGGCAAAATTTTATTATAAATATATAGGTTTTTAGCGTTTTTTAAAAATCCCTCCCCTAATCCTCCCTGGATCGGCCGATCTTCTCAATCCCTGAAGAAAATAAATATAAAAACATAATTAATTATGTTTGGCCAAGCTGAGTGTACCAAGTTAGTAGTAAAATAACAGATACTTTCATCAAACAAAATAAATTATTTTGAATATAATTCAATTATTAATAAATTAATAAATGTTTTGTGTCTTGATAAATAATAAATTTTGCACAAGGAAACTTAACACCCGAATAAAAATGTTTATTAATTTTTTTAATTTGTCAAATTTTTACTAAAATGTAAATAATCTTGTTTATTTTCATCTTTACTAACTTTAATTAAAAAACAATTTATTAAAATTTTTGCTATTATTATAATTTCAACTCTAATAATACTTCAATATAATTTTTTGCATGTTATTAAAAACTATTTTTAATATAAAATTTTATATAAAAAATAAAATTTATATTCAATTTATTTGATTAAACTATAAATAGTATTATTATTCTAAAGAAATGTTTTGTATTTAATACTTGATATTAATATTTTGGATATAACTCAACACTAATATGACTTCGGGTTTAGGTTTTAACCAAAAAATTTCAGTTTTAATATATTTAGTGTTTTTCAAACCAACAACTTATGAAAAGAAAGAGAAATGTTTTTCGATTCAAAAAATAAGATTTATATTAGAATACAAACCGCATTCAAATGATTAAAACTAGAAAACAATAAATCATAACTCATATGAAAAATAGAGATCGAGCAAGATAAAAAATAGAAATATAGATGATTAAAAAAAATACTTTTATGGTAAAGTAATAATATTATTTAATATATTATTTTGATATTACGCTATACTGTGTGTTCTCTATAGAGAATGTTTTAGTTTTTTTTTTTTTTTAAATGTTATATTCATTCGGTGTTTGTTTATAACACTTTACAATATAAAAACATTTTGTGCTTTAATCAAAACGTATGATATATTTTGCAATTTTCGTATTTTTGTTAAAATAAAATATTAAAATTTTATTTTTAATATAAATTTCACAAGTTAAACTATTGTATCTATTTTTATTATACTCTTTAGATATTTGAACTGTTTTGTAAATTTTCTGGTTTATAATACCATGCCAATTTAATATAGATAGTTAAAAATAATATTAAATACAAATATTTTTTAGAAATAAGCTAGCACAGTTAACTAATAAAAACAATTATTTTGTCAAATGTAACATAAACCAAACCATCTTGATTAATATTTATTGAAAAGCAGTTGCTAGAAAATGACATTTATATGATTTTATCGATTGATTTATTATATTAATAATTGCATTTATATAATGTACAGTATATACCAAAACCAAAATAAAAGTAAAATTTTATGTTATTTTTGTGTTATAAAAAATTTATTTTTAGCAAAATTAAAAATTTAAAAAAGTATTAATTTTAAAATTCTAAACATTATAAATAAATAAAAATTTAAATAATTTATAAACTTTTTTTTAAAAAAAATTAATGAATAAATTTTAAAATTATTTTTACGAAAAAAATTTTTTAACATTTAAATTAAAAAAATAAATTTTAAAATTTATATTAATTAAAAAAAATAATTTACATTTTAGCCAAAATTTAATCATTACATAAAACCAAAAAATAAATATAAAAAACAAAAATATAAATATTAAATAGCAGTACAGACTGTAATTGCAGTAATTTATGCGAAAAACATTGATTTTTATTCAATTTGCTCTTTCCTCACATTTAATAGTTATTTCAATTTAAATATGAATTAAATGATGAGATTTCGGCGATACTTAGCAGATATCATAACAACCATTAGAACAGATAAATTCGGAAAATAACTCATAAATCAACCAGGACATTAGTTTATAATGAATTTTTACCGAAAGATCAAATATACGGTTTGACTCTTTAAATTGCATTCTGTATTATATTTCTAATTTATTGATCAAGCAAATAATATAACCTAGAACAATTAAGTTAAGACAATATTAAATAAATTATATAATATTACTTTATATAAACTGATTTTATAGACTTAAAATAGAATATTGTTTTCATATAACTCTAAAATTATTTGTTTTACTTTTAAATATATTGAGATATATTTTTGTTAACACATCAAAAAAATTTTAAATAATAAATATTGAAGCAAGTTTATTTTTGTTTGTTTTATGAACTAAATAATTTAGAATTTTATTTACAAATGTAGCGCATATTGCCTAACCTTGACATACAGTGAGACTAAAACACATTTTCAACTCGACTTTCATAACGCAGTCATTCATTCGTTTATTGATTTACGCACAAAGTTATGATTTATTGCAAATAAGAAAATATCAAAAATTTAGTTTAATGTTTATAGAAAGTTCTTTCCAGACGTGAACCTATTTATTATTTATGATCTTGTTTGAAAGAATTTTAAAATAATCAACTAAATATTAAGTATAAATATGAGTTTGAAATTTTTATGAAACTTGTTAAGATTAGTTAAATAAACAATTGAAATAAACAATTCAGCAAGAACAAAAACAAAAACAAATTGTAAAAATTAAATATTGTAAAATAAGTAAATAATTTAACAACATGCTTGTATGTATCTAATTGCGCATCATTTATTTACCTTAAGATAGTTAATCTAACAATGTTTTTAATGGACGTGTATTTGTACAAGCAAACAATATAAATTCAACATTTGCTCGAATTAGGCTTATGTGCTTTCAAAAGACACTTCACTGCAACACAGTGTTAGCAAGAATGTTTAAAGCCGAACTCTGCTTAAGTATTCTAAGCCAGAAAGCATCTAACTGGTAATAGTAGTCGACTTTATTTTACTCACTAAAGTATTATGTTTATTTATTAAGCATTGAATTACTTATTTTTGACGCAAAATTTTTATTGATTATATTTCCTAGCTGAAAAGAATACGATATTATATTTATTTCTCCACATTTGTTATCAGATAATAACTTGTTTTAATTTTGAATGAATTATTGATAGCAAATGTAATTCAAATTTATTTTGCTCCGAATCATTATATCAAATAGATTTTAGCTTGCTAAAAGGTCTTTCCTTTTAATAAATTAGTTTTGTATAACTAATCGACTATTCATTCAATTATTAATTCTCAAAATATTCTCATCTGTTATATAACAACTGATTTGACAGGTTTTAGGCCAATACTCTTTGACATATTGTTTCCATTATCCTCTTGACTTCAAAACACCTAAATATATGTAAATTTATAAATTTTTTTTAAATAAGAGTCAAGTTCAACTTTATTAATGAACGTAATTTTGTATCATTACTTAATGAATAAAAATGTAACAAAAATTTCAAATTGTATAAAATTACGCTTTTAACATTAAGAATGTAAAAATATTCTTAAAAATTTAAGAATAATTGTTTAATTAATTGTAAAAATAAAATAGTTAACATAAATTATATCAATCTACATTTTAGAAATACTTTATTGATATAATATGTTAATATAAAGCAATTATAAGTAATAGAATATCAAAGTTATAAAATGCATAATTTTAATTAACATAAAACTGTTATTAATTTGACTAAGAGTTTTTTATCATTACAAAAAAATAATTGTAGGCCTAGCAATAACTCAGCCCTTGTTTTTTTTAATTAATTAAAAAAATTTTGCAATTTCTTAACAATTAGAGCAAACTATTGAACGATATTATCAATAAAAAAAACGTTAATTTTGTATTTAAAAACGCTATTGTCTGGAGATATAAGTCTGAAAATTGAATGGTTTGCCGTAATTAATATTTTTTTTAAATACACAGCATGTCAACTTTATAATTATATTCAATGCATTTCTAGTAAATTTAATACACTAGTAATAATAAATTACTTATTAATCTAATCTTAGCAACCTAGTCTTACATAAACAAAAGATAAACAAAATACAGTTTAAACTATTTAAAACAAACTAAAATATAAAATAATCTAAAAGAAGTTTGACCTTTAAACAATGTATGCTAGTTTACAAAGTTTACATATTTATTTTTTTTACTATTAGAAATGCACCATTTTATATAACGTAAAAATTTAACATCTAAAAATTTAATAAAAATTTAATTCAAATAAAAAGACTGATGTTAAAAATTTAAACTAGAATTAATGCAAACTAATTAATTGTAAATTAAAAAAATTTTAAATATACATTTTAATCAAGCATTGTTAGAAGGGAATCAGCCAAAATCCCCCTGATTTTGAAAATTGGCATTTATCCCTCCTAGCATTTGGTCCGCGAAAAGGTACCATCACGACTTTTTGCCGGGCGTCTTCGGCAGCTGGCAAATTTGTTGGATTTTTGCTCAAAATTAGAAAAATTTCTTAAAATTGGTGTTAAATCCGGTTCAAATCCAGTTAAATTAGATAAAATTTTATCATAAATATATGGGATTTTAAGTGTTTTTGAAAAAATTTCTCCCCTGTCCCCCCCCCTAGATCGGCTAACCTTCTCAATCTCTGATTTTAATATTAATTTAATCTCAATATTAATTTCAGATATCATAGTAGTAATGTGAAAAAAATTACTAAGATTAAATATACAAAAACATATTTATATAATTGCACTGTATTGCCATTTTACAGTTTAACTTGCTTACATATTGTTTGTCCCATAATTAAGGAGACTTTAGAAAAATTGAAATAACTCAAAAACTAGTAAATTAATTTTGCTGAAATTTTAAACTAAGATTTATGATTATATTTGTTATAAAAAATTCAGCTTAAGTGGTTCGT